>JAPMNZ010833834.1:0-17475 GCA_029875035.1 Pomatoschistus microps | reverse complement strand
GGCTCTCATCAGCAGCTTGCAAGTCATCCCTGCAGGTCCTCGCAGTCAGCTGTCGCCTTACATCACCAATCTTCAGGTAATCATTCACGGCCTATTTCCCTGGCAAGACATCACCAAGGTGGGGGATTTCATCTGATAATCTAATTTCCCCTTCTGCAATCATTATGCAGTGCTCTGATGGGGTCTAAGCGCCAAATCTTAGCCACATGTCTCTTACATCATACAATAAATGTAACATAGTCTTCAGAGTCGTATGTGCTAATATATGTAGAGTCAGATGAATTGCCACCCAAATATAGAATCCTTGCAAAACCTGTTTTCTCCGTTTGAGTTGCTCCAGGTTGAACCAATGCCTTCATTTTTTGAGGTTATGAGATTATTTCATGTTTCATTCAACAGTAGTAAGTAATAGTAAGATAGATTTTTGTTCCATCGTATAGTAGAGCTTTAAACAAGGTGCTCCGCTCTAGAGAGGACTGAGAGCTGTGAGCTGCTTGTTCTGGAGGTTCTTTGTGAATCCAGACTCACAAGGTCTTCAAATATTCAATGACTCTTCTGGCCCTTGGAAAAGCCATGTTCCAGCTTCTTCCTTCTGGCAGAGGGAAGAAGCTGGATCATGTTTTGCTAAAAGCTTCTTTCCACAGGCTGTTATCTGTCTGATCAAAGCACTTTAATGACTTTTGATCGATTTCACAATTCCAACTGTTTCCTGAACTTTTAGCTTGTTTCATTCAGATTTTTTTTGTTCACCTTATTTTCTTTATTCACTTGTCTGTACACTGGGGACTTTTGCAAAACAATCCTAATGTGTTTTTACTGCAAATGGCAAATAAAGTTAATCTGAATCTGATATGTCAGCAGAATAAAAAGGACATTGATGTGTTTTCCAGATAACCAGCTAGTTCCTGTATTTATGGAGTACATCCATGTATGTTCACTCGTACAGGAGGCTAGAGCACCTGCTCTCGCTCAGGCTGGTGCACAGATACTACTGCTCCATACACTCTCCATCCCACATGCAGTTTGTCAGTGCTGCGTAGGTGGGTGTCAAAACTCCTCAGCACAAAATGACGGAAATTTCCCCAAACAAACGTATGCCATAGATAGTGACGACTTTCCATCAGAAGCGTCCTCTGCCCACCTGCTTTTCTTTATGGATGGCAAACGCACAGGAAGCAGTGGGGGCCTTTGTGAGATTAATCAGGGACTTTCCACAGCCCTATGTGGCCAACTCTGCAGTGAGGAGTGATAAATGCGTCAAATACCCCCTTTTCTTTACTATATTCAGATGCAGATGTAATACTATTCTAATTATACATTGTGCATTTTGATGTAAAGAAACAGAAATGTAACAAAATGGCCAGCTTGGATTTGTCACAATTAATAATAGTGCTACATCATTAATTATATCATCATTGATTTGTTCCATCCAACTGTATTTTTATTGATTTCTTTTATGTTTTAGTCGTTTATTGTGCAGCACTGTGTTGATGAAATTCAGTTCAATTCAAATAGATTTATTTTTGTTAAGCCCCATTTCCCAACAGTAGTTATCTCAGGAGACTCTCTAAAACAGTTGAATTCGCCAACACAGATCAGAGCGTTAAATAGTTCAAACACAGGAAATGCAATGATATAAACAGAGCCATTGGTTCATGAGGGGCACCATTGGTCCATGAGGGGCACCATTGGTCCATGAGGGGCACCATTGGTCTATGAGGGGAACCACTGGTCCATGAGGGGCACCATTGGTCCATGAGGGGCACCATTGGTCTATGAGGGGCACCATTGGTCTATGAGGGGCACCATTGGTCCATGAGGGGCAGATGACTATGTCCATAAATGTTGTTAAAGGTTGAGTGTCCTGGATTGTCGCCACTGTCCTTAGACCCTTTTGTATCACCAAGGAGAAACCCTCTGGGAGATCCAGGGACCCACTCCCACGGACTGAGGCAGCACCCAAGCGGGGTGGGGGTGCAGCCCACGAGTCTGGGTCAGGGAAGACGGTCCAGGTTCAGGGGTCTCATCATTATGTCATGAAGCAGACAATGGGACAATGGGTGAATAACAATGAACAGAGTGTAGAGAATTGTGCTATATCAATAAAATGGTTTGGTTTACATAGCACCATCACAATGACGCCTTGATCTTTCATGGGAAATCTAGTGTGAGATAATATGGATATGGGTCAGCACCCCATGCTTAAATGACCCCTGAATTGTAGTTTGTAAATCAAAACAGTAATAATGTATGTCTTATGGCGGTAAACCTGAGTTTTACAGGTTAGGACGTCAAGGACGTTATAAAGAAAATACATATTGAACCTATCTAAAAAGTGAGCCAATCTAACAACTTGGAAATATTCCATTTCCCAGTTGCCAGTTGAACAAGAAAGGAAATTTATGAAGTATTCTTTTCTTTTAAACAGTTCAATACTTACATAATAAATAAAGTGACTGGCAAACGGCACAGGGGCCTGTAAATACTGCAACTCAGTCTCTGACAGCGCAGTGCCACCTTCTGGTTGCATGTAGACATTGCGCCTCAGCAGAGATCCACTCACTGATGAAAGAAACTGGTTCTTATGTTCTGACGTAGCCTGGCCTTACCTCCGGACAAGAAAAAAATCCCTACATAATGAAATGGGTAAAATTGATTTGATTTGATAGGTTTATTGTTTATTTGGTTGGGACAGTACATGTTAGTGATTACATCACTTCGGATTGTAGCCATGGGCTAATTTCCATCCCACATTCGCACTCACAAACACACACTTATTCCCCCTGAACTATTGCACAAGTTTTTAGTGGTAGGGGAAACCGGAGTACCCGGAGAAAACCTACGCAGACACGCGGAGAACATGCAAACTCCACTCAGAAAGGCCCTGTTCCTACCAGGTCTATACCAGAAATGGTATAACCAGACTAGTTCTGACGTGATGAATGAGCATATCTGAAGAAATGCGGCGATTAAATATCCTTCAGCAACCAAGGATGCTGGACAGAATGAAAACACTGCTGCAGTAAAATTGTAGCACTTTTTGATTAGTTATACTTCTTTTATCAGACTCTTTATAGAACTACATTTCCAATCATAGTAATTACAAATAACTAGTAAAAAAAACACGTTCCATAGTGGCAGGGTACGTGTTCATTCTTGGTTTATTTTAAAATTGTCTAATTCTGTAACAAATATAACCTGATTTTCATGTATCAGTCTCAATATAGACAAGTTTATTTGTATGGCACAGTTCATACACAAAGCAAGTGCCTAAAGATAGTAATTTAGTTGTTTGTACATAACCTGGATTTAAACATTGTCAAAGAAGAAGTCTGTTTCACATTTTCCCGATGACTGCTCCAAATTTTAGCTGAATAAATCTGAAATGTTTCCCCATGTTTAGTAATGACTGCAGTCTGACCTATTGGTAGAGAGACTGGAGGTAACAGATGACTCTCTTTTTGTGTCTGGGGGCCACTCACTGGTCTGTTGGATGCAGTGAAGGAGTGACTCTTCTGGTCCTGTAGTTTCCAAACTTCAAGAATACTTCTTGTCTTCTTGATAAGACCATGGACACGACTGTGGCACCTGTCATTACCGTGGTCTCCCATTCAATTACTGACCATGCCACACACAGTTTTCTAAAAGATGATGAAATCAGGTTTTAGAAAACAGGTGTTCCAGAATAATAATCAAAACAGGAGAGAAAAGTGACAGACAAAATACATGTGACATGAAGTTGCATGCTTGTGGATAAGAGGAAGTCTGGAGCCTTATATCATGTCATTCATAAAATATACCATATTTTATTTTAACCAGTTGAAGCACACATGAGGTAAAGTACTTTATTTAACTTATTTATTGAATTCAAAAATGTATAAATCACTGCCCTTGCTCCTGAAGGCCCGAGGGTTTTATGAAGCACAAAAGGTATAGTATAGGCTATGTTTATATTTTTAACATATTATGGAAACAAAGCTGTTTGCATCTTGTTACCATAGAAACGCCTTACTTAAGAATCCAGGTGAACGAGCAGGTAGATGTTAGGTTGGAGACAGCACATGATGACTGGCTTTATGAGGATCCTCCCTTCTCTTTTCCCAGAGATTTTGCAGCATTACACCATACGTTCAAGAAATGTGATCCAGAAATATGGTTTAAACATTGTTTGTTGCAGACAGACATAGCTTTCTGATGTATTTTCCCAGCATGCAACATGGAGTGCTGTGCGCTGGGAGAGTTGCATGACCTTCACAGTTGTTTTTCCTTTTAAATTCCAGTTATGTGAGTAATACAAGGAGCCTCCAATGTTCTGAAATGTAAAGAGCAAATTGGTACAGATGACGAAGGCCATGCACACGTCTGTCAGTCATGTCAGTCTTTGAGGAGGGGTCAGGCGTTCTTATGTGCTTTACAATATACATATGGACCTTCTGAGGCAGGCAGCAGGACACCGGCTCTGCGCTTCAGCGAGCATGGCTCGGGTGCCATCTAGAGGACAGGGTATCCTACAGTGCCTTCAAATCAGTGTTCCCCAACATTATGGATCCATGGCACACATTTTCAATAAAGGAAAAAATCTCTACAATAAAAAAACGTGTTATGTTTGAAATGTGTATGGAATAGCCTATAGATTTTTGTGACGTATAAGTCACGTATAAATTTTTTTCTTTGATTTTGCTTTTTGTTTTTGCGTTGTGTTTTAGGTCTGGAAAGGTTTACACAATGTGAAGTAAACGTTTATTCCAATATAGATTGGTGTCTTTGTGAGAGATGGAAAAAGTATTTATCTAGCACATTTAATGTGAAAAAAGTAACTTGATGGGCTAAATGTCATCAACGGTCTCAACAATAGTCTTTAGTTTTCTCTTGAATGAGCTCAGGGTTGGAGCACATTTGATGATATTAGGAAGTGCGTTCAATTTACAAGGAGCGTAGAAGGTGAAAGCAGCTTCTCCTACTTTCAGTTATACCTGAGAAACGGAAAGGAGTTTGATGTCTGAGGATCTGAAACAACACAGTCAGAAGTTATTCGGAAATATCAAGGTGGCAGATTAAGGGTTGTATATAAATGTAGGGTGGCTGAGTAGCAAGAAGGTTCAGGTTCAAAAAGATTCTTTGCATGTTCTCCTTGTGTGTACATAGGTTTCCTATGGGTGCTCTGGTTTCCCTACTTCTAAAAACATTTACAATAGGTAAAACATGAGGTTGGATCGCCTCTGCGCAGATATGACCTGTAAAAAAAATTAGACCCTTCAAGTTGTGGAATGCAGCTTTGGCACAGTGTAACATAGGCAGGAGCCCAAAACCAATGGGCACTCCTCAAAACTCCACATTTGTTCCATGTAGCACCAGATGCCCAGATCAGTGTAGCTGTGTGTGTGTCCTTTTTGTCTTCCCACCTTCTCATTCAGTGGTGGGAAGTGCGACTGTTATCCAAAAGCAGGACCGCTTCCAACTTCCCTTTGCAGCGGAGCATCACCAAATGCTAATAGCATTGGCGTTTATTCCCCCCTACTAATGTCTAATGATTCATAAGTTTCATCAAAACACATCTGTACTCTGCAACCAGTCTTGCTTATTTTGTATGGTTTTTTTTTTCTAATTGACCATTATAGGAAAGTCCCACTGAGATTTCAGATTCTCTTGTTCAGTGGAGTCCTGGCCTCAGAGAGAGGGGAGCCCTTGCTCATGTTTCGTGCGTGGTGAGGGAAACGTGAAGAAACTACATAGACACGGGGAGAACGTGCAAACTCCACTCAGAATAGCCCTGTATTTGCTAAATGAACACATTTTAGTTCATTATTATTATTATAATCGTATTATTGTAAATATTAGTATTCCGTTTCAGCACAACTTTTTCTAGATGTTGAGTGTTAATCTTTCCATCTTGATCACTATACCTGATCACTACTTGATCACTACTTGATCACTACCTGATCACTACTTGATCACTATCTGATCACTACTTGATCACTACTTGATCACTACCTGATCACTACTTGATCACTACCTGATCACTACTTGATCACTACTTGATCACTACCTGATCACTACTTGATCACTACCTCAGAACCGTGGCATATGGGACTGCACGTGCCCGGATAGGCGCTGCCATAATGAGGGGCGCGTCTGGAAGATGTGACTGATTCATTCAAATGTCAGTGCTTTAAGACATGGGAGAGCCATCTTTTCTTATTTAGGGAAGGACACATGTTCACTTACCCTGCGAACGGACAGGTCCCGTCACCTGCCCATATGCCTGTGCCATTATCAAGATGCATGGCCCCTAATATCAGCGCACATAGGGAAGATGAATAGAGCAAGGACTCAGACGTGTTGTTTTTCTTTTCATCTCGTTTCTCTGCAGACAATTTCTTGTGGCGTTAATTAAGACGAATGCGCCTCTTCCATACACGCGCACTTGCCCGACGCACTTTGCTATCCTCTCAAAAGGAAGAACTGTGAGGCATGGCACCGGTGCTGGCCGCATTGCATCATGGACACGACAACCGGTACCCTGCTGACTCCCACCCACCTCAAGTGGGGTCGACGATCAGCCTGTAGCATCGCTTGTGCTTTGGCGCACTGTCTTCAGCAGTGTTAAGTGCGCGGCACTGGAGGCGCAGAGCTGGTGATTACGCGCTGCTTTAACAACTTTGGGGCACTGCTGTATGGATTGTCTGGGAGCGATTGTGAGAAGACCACGCACTGAAGTGGAGTGTGATTTCCCGGGATTTGTCCGCTGACCGATTGCAGCGCCTTCAAGTGCGCTACAACCTGTAGCTGAGCCGCGGACTCTCGCTTTTTCACAACATTCTAAACGCATGGAGAGACACAGCTGACAGTCCGGGTCCAAACCCGAGGAGGAGAGTTCAAGAGGAGAAGACCGCTCCAAGGGGAACCGTAAGTCTGTGTCCTGACAACATGCATCACTGTCCTGCGTGTGTCACGGTCAAATCGGTGCCTTCATCCAACTTTGTGCGCATCCCGCTCAAGGGCAAAACCTAATCGAAGGACTGATTGAGTTGTTGTCTAATTGCGTGTGTGGAGATGGCTTTTGCATGCGTTAAGGTGCTTTTTGGGGGTTTGATGTTGAGGATTCAAAATTAAAGACATGATTGTAGACCTCATCATCGGGACTAGAGCTCTTCTAAACTGACCATTCACATTCGCACCGTTTTTTTATTTTTCAATTAGGGATACATGTAAAGTCCTACAGATATTAGTATTACTCCCACTATTTTTGGCTTTTAACCTATATGTATGTATATCAAAAATGAGTCAGTCAGCCATTTAGTCTTACTCACACTAATCTTATGGACATAGAGGTGTAGAAAAGCCAGAAAGTCATGGTGTTTTGGCTTTTTCACGTAGTATCCATGGTTCATCTATCAGGTCCGAGCTGACCCTGGTGACCACATAAGCAGACTTTCTTGATTTGTCTCTTGGAGCTGGTAAAGCCTGCAATCTATTTCGAGCTTTGCTGTTCGACCCTCCTCTACCACTTCTGCCCTCCATTGTCCTTGTGTGATGATCTTTTCCAGGCTGTTGCTTCTTGCACCTTAACCATATGATGTTTTTTGTTTGCATGCACCAACATTGATGTAGGGACATAGTTCAATTATTCTTCAATTATTCCAAAGGTGTATTGTCCTTGATGTCCATATTTGTCTCTAGAAAATTAAATACCCAGTGTTAACCCAAACTGGGTAACAAAATATAATAATTAAATCGGTGAAATAGTAATTTATAATTAAAAATTCTGCTGTGCTGTATGCAATGCTGACACTTTCGTCACCACGATGGGTGTTTGGGCCTCAGCTGGGAACCCTCCAAACCTTGCTGACGACCATCTACTTGGGACTCCACAGACTGGTGTTCGGATGTCTGGGGGCTGGTACCGCAAATAACTCAGGCTCCCAGGTTCCCGAGCTGTCCTTTTGAACAACTGTGAGTGATGCCTGCTGAGGGGCCTTGCAACCTGTGACCCTGGAGGTCTGTGTCCCAGGGCTTCTGGATCTGAGGGGTTGGTGGTTTTTCATTTGCCAGAGTTCCTGCCATGTCAACGCTTGACTTTCCTGGTGTCCTGGAGCCCTGCATGCCCCGCTGGTGCCCTGCCAGAGGCTGACCAGCTGTGACCTGGTCAGCCTCAGTGCCTGGTCAGCCTTCTTAATGATTGATGCATGTCTTCAGTGAGAGGAGGAGTACTGCAAGCAACTGTTATGTTGCACGCGCTGTAGACCCCATGGGGGTGGGTCCCAGCTCAAAAGGGTCGATGAGCATGTGCGCTGACATGCTTGCAATCTGGAACCCGGAAACATAGTTATCCAATTCATTCTTTTGCCACCTTTTTCAATTCTGCGGGGGTATTTTATTTTTGGACCAACCTAGTTTATCCGCTGTGGACTTTTGAATGAACTCATTTGTTCAGCCATATGTCAGGCTGGATCCATCTAACCATCTAGTCCAGACATCTTGGTTGGCTACATAAACAAAAATATACAGCGACTGCTTCTGAAAACGAATCAATGCTCCAGGAGCTGTCTAACCGTAACACAGCAGAACATGGCATTTAAGGCAACAAAAGCTGGCAGCTCAGACCAGGTGTAGAGTGTAGACTAATGAAGGGCAGGAACCCCTGATGTAGTAAGGGATTGGTCAGGTGAAGAGCTCAACCAATCAGAGGGAGAAGCAGCAGCCTTTCAGGAAGTGGGACCGTCAATACCAAGCCCCAGCGATCAAAGATGGCGACATATTCAAATCAATGGCTTGTGCTCAGTGGCGCATTAAGTGACCATGGGCACTGAAAAATTAGCGGACCCACCCATATTTGAGCATTTCTCTAGTCCTCCCGGTTTTGCGCAGTTGACGACCTCCCATGATCACACAGCCAGAGGACATGGATGAAACAGGACAATGGAGCCATATTGCACACAGAAACATACATGAGGCCAACGGGTTAGTTAAGTTAAATACAACTTCTACAATAAACTCAACATAATAATACCTGGCCTGCATGACACAGTAATAGCTTTAGCATAACTTCACAGCTCAGGTGTCAAAATGCTACATTAAAGAGGCTATAATTTGATCAAATTAATGATTGTAGTTATATATATAATTGTGATTTTACAAGCGCAGTTACATAACTATAACAAGTTATTGTGCATCTTTTCCACTTATTTTTCCCACAGGCTTGCATGTTTTTTTAGCACCTACTGTATGTTGCTCTGTCTGGTTCCTGAAAAATGCTCTTCTCAATAGCTGGAAGTGTGTTGTTGCTCAGGTGCGAGGCTCTTTTGACACCACACACTAGATTCCACAAGCGGTGGGAAGCTAAAGCCCAGAGACATGAGCTCAGGATTTTTAGAAGGGAAAAAATAACTACATTGTTGTAACCTTCAAGCATCAAAACCCAAACGAAACTCAAACTTATATATTTTTTTCTCTTTCCAATGCACTGTGGAGTGCTGTTTATCATGTAAACTGCCTAATGATGTATTATTCAGTAGATGCCCACAGTTTTCTAGTGAAGCCTATGTGCTGTTGTCATCTTTAGACAGTATGCTGCTGGAGGCATATTGCAGAATGGGATGTGTAATGCCCACTCAACACATCACGATGGTTATGGAATAGAAACTCAAGCGGTAGACCCAAGACCCAATAAAATGTCCCCAAGGCTTGAATCAAATCAGACAGCTTCAAAATGCATCTGCAAGAGAGAGGTTATTGAACAAACACATCTTAAAATACCCTATTTTCTTTACCTTGACAGTCCTGGTGGCGTCCAACGTTACTGGCATGCCAAGAAGATCCTACTTGAGAGATTGTGATGCTCTACAGTGGAGCCATCATGGTCTGGGGTGCTTTTTACTTCAACATTTTCAGGTAGTGCAGAAGCGTTAAACAGTAGCTGGTCATCTGGCCATGTTGCAGTGGGTATCACTCACATCTGAGGGCCCTTGTCTCTGTGGGAATGAAAACGCTTCAGTTCATAATGCGCCTGACAAAGGATTTTTTGGAAAGAAGAACATTGCAAAAACATTTTACAGTGACTGTATATCATATGCTGTGATAAAGCAAAATATTTCAGCTGAAACAGTAATATTCTAACTGTAATTTTCAATCATAATCAACACATGTCCAGCTCACACCTCTTCCAGTGAATTAGTCATCACTCTTCAGTCCACAGATGACTCAAATCAGAACAGCTACCATTTTCCTTATTCAATCACAAATGCAGCTACAAAACCCACACAACTCAAATCTACAACCCAATGGAGTCGCCCGGAGAGTCGAGTGTGCGCTGGGTGGGAGGGGGTGGAGGGAGAGCACTTCTTTGCAGTCAGACCTAACCGGTACACTGCATCAGCAGCACCGCGCCAACCAGCCAGCTGCTTCTCCCTCTGCTCCGACACACAGCGGGGGACACTCTTTGCAGGGCAGTTCCGCATCATGCATCGTGCTATGTGCTGCGAGGAAGATTAATAAGAGCAGAAAAAAACACCTACAAAATGCAACGTCACCCAGCAGTCTTCACGTGGCCGGCGAGCTTTGGTGGTATATAGTTGCAATGAAGGGGAAAGGCGAGGAGAGCAAGCAGCTTCAGTATCAGCAAACTTTGGTGAGTTCAAGAAGTCTGGAATGTACATCATGACTATTGTATTGTTGATCTCAATGCAGTATTCCTCATGACAAAATCCATCTTTTTGTTACCCTTGATCTACAGGTGTTACATCACTGCTGTCTGAAGTGTTTCTTACTAATTGTAGATTTTGCACCAGCCTCACCGATCTGTTAACTGAGCTTCAGAGGACTGAGCCAAAAGCTGCCGTACATGTGTTGTCTAATGAGCTGCTAATGTTCCTGCAAAATGTCATTACAGCCCCATTTAGATTACATTTTTCTCACGTCTTACGCTGTTGTTTCATCCCTTGGACTTTCCCTCTTCTTCCGCTCCTCACCCATATAAGGGCTCTTTTGGAATATTAACCGCTCTATGCAGCACCTTGTCTGTGTCACACTGCATGTGGCCTGTCAATCACTGCATCAAAGTGAGGCATGGGTCGGTGAGATCGTCTTTGGAATAAGTGAGTGCAACAATGTGGTATAATGGAAACTTCCACTTGTTGGTTTGCCAGTTAATGAGAGGATTTTTCTTTTTTCGTTAAGTTTATATTGTAAAGAAATCATGATTATATGTCAATACATTTCAATACAATCATACACAAAATGTGAACTTAAGTATAGGCACACTTTTTTTCACCATTATCTTTTTTATTTGACCTTTATCAGTTCTCAGTGTGATTTGAAGACTCTAGAGAGAAGCGAGATTGCCCTTTATAGGCTCCAGGTGTCTGTTATTGTGTATCCATGCCTATATTTTGCCCTTATAGAAAATATTAAGTAGTCAGGAATCCAAATGCACATCAAAACAATGTGAATTAAAATGGTTTCCTGAAGTTTTACTGAAAACCTAAACTCTTACTGCTTTTCAGACAGTCAGACTTTGTGATGGTGTGGGCTCACTCACATATAGATAGAATACGTGTGCGTTTGCATTAGTGTGAGGAGGCAGAGGGATCCGGGAAAACTGGCTGTAGATTAAAAGTCTTTCATTAGGTGGAGTGACGGCAACGCATATAATATTTTGATTTGAATTGCACAATTGTCAGGCTGAGTGACGACTATGGCCCTGGCTCGCTACCCCCTGAGTATACTGTGGATCAGGACTGATTCATGAGGTCCTGCTCAAGTTGCTTCATCGGCCTCTGTCACTTAAATCAATGATGGGCATTAAGATGATATTTCATTTTTTGAATTGTACAGAACCACATTTATGTCACACATCTGTAACAAACAGCTCTCCAGTGCAGTATAGCGTAACATCATATGCTAACTTTATTCTTTATTGCCACTTTTTTACTGTGCATAATTATATCCTGCACAGTCTATATTGGGGGCGACAGTGGCTCAGTTGGTAGAGCTTTGGCCTTTGAGCCTGATGGTTGTGGATTCGAGCCCACCATAAGACCTATTTCACGACTCCCACTGGTGACTGCTGTCGTTGTGTCCTTGGGCAAAACACTTAACCCCACTTTGCCTGAAGCCCCCGCTGAAAGATCTCAGCTCCTGTGGACCCACCACCTGCAGGAGGATCAGTGAGGGGCTGGTGCTCTGTGTACTGGGTGCAGCTCTGACTGCCACCCTCCCGACCCAGAAATGGATTAAGGGGTAGAAAATGGATGCATGGATGGATGGACAGACTATATTTTGAACCTTTAACATGTTTGCACACTTCTGTCTTTTGCGCAATCTGAGTGATTCTATCTATAAATGTGACATGTAAATTTCTCCAGTGTGAGATAAAGTCCATCTTATCTTATCTTATCTTACGACCCTCAAGTCCTCATTCCCCCAACATGAACTTCTATTCTGTTGGAGATTATGCCTAGACGCTTTTGCTTCTCACTCGCTGCAATCCCTCAAGACTTGTGTCATAATTTAAAAAAAACAACCCAGAGGCAGAGACGCACAAATGAATACAGTTGAAACCCACACACACACAATACAGACATATTATTTGTAAGCTTAGTTTGACGCATGGACTACATCAGCACCCGTTTGTTCAGCTCTTGCCTCTTGGTCACAGTCCTATTTTCTACTGTAAATGTCACAGCTGAAGTTGCGTGTTTCCCCCCCCACCCCCTCATATGAACATGGAGTGCACGTGTTTGTGGTCATCTTGTGGGACTGCATGCGCTGGGCCCTGGAGACATCGTGTGGCTCTCTTTGCCTGTTTGCGATCAATGCCACGGTGCGCCTAAGTGTAAAGATCAATAGTGATGTAAAATGGCTGGGAACGTGCCGTTGTCCCCCCCTCCTGCCGCTTCGGGGACCTTAGATCAATGGCTTTATCATTAACTGGCTCTATCCAACTCTATTACCCCTCCCAAAAATAGACGCTCTCCTGCGCCGTTTTGCACATGCTGTCAGAAGAGGCCTCAGATAAACGTGACACACCATTCATCATATAGATTTTCTACAAAGTCAACACAATAAAAGTGGATGACAGGACTGTAGTTGCAGATTCATACTTCATTGCTGCAGCAGACGTATCGCAGGATGGTATTTCACTATTGATTTTAAAGCCTAGTGTCATATTTAAAGCAAATATGCGTTCCTTGTGCTCCTAAATTGTGGTCCTGGGAATAATAACTTTGGCATTTAATGTTTTAGAAAATGAAGTATGTTGAATATACTCTATAAGGATCAGTGTTCAAGTATCTAAGTAATGTAACATGTTGCTTTGAAATGACTTGTACTAAGATTACAGTTACTGCTAAAATATTCGTTGCATTTATTAGTTACTTGGGAGTTGCTTTCATTTATTTTGACAAAAGTAATCAGTGTAGATGGGCAAATAAAGGATCTTAAAAGGTAAAACACCTCCATCTAGTGGTAGAAGCTGGGAGTAAAATGTTGTTATTTTTGGTGAATATCAAACATGGCACCGTCTAGTTGCAGCAACGTCATTTGATTGAATACATTCCCCATAATAGTTTGAAAGTAATACTTTTGTTTTGTTCTGGCAGTACACAGCTCTGTTCATGGATTTTTCATTGTGTTCCAAGTTTGAGAGAAGAGCATTTTAAAGTTTTTGCACCTGCTGTGATGAAAAAAGACGCATTGTGAGATAAATGAATAAAAAGATGTGTGACGGATAAGATTCCCAGGAGGACTCCACACAGTCTCTCCTCATCCACAGCCATTGTGCTGAAATGCCACTTTTCAAATGCCCTTTGTGAAGACGGAGTGTTCACCAAGACATTGAGGCTATAGTAAGGTTTTAATGGGTTTGTTGTTGTCTGGGTGCATAATGTCAAATGACAGCAGTTTGATTGCACATTTTTAGTGTACGATGAGGCGTTGGATTGTGGTTTGTTGATGTCTTGGTCTGATTGGAATCAGTATATAACTTGAACTGCCTGTTCTGTACTCCCAATACTAAGGTGCCCCTCCCACAGGAAAACTGAAATATAAAAATCTCCTGCGCAGGCTCCACGTACTCAAAGATACAGGAAAAAAAATTTTTTAGTTCAAATTCTCAAAAGGCATCACTGAAAGTCTGTCAATAAATATTTCTTGTTGACAAACAAACGGATTTATTCCTGTTTAAATGACACTGTGGAAGTTTTACATTGTGGTCGTTGATAGTTCTTTCTGTTTCTAATGATGCAATCTAATCCACTTTTATCTCTCTCCCTTTCCATTTGGAACTAAACTTATTTCCACAATTAAGTGGAAACAACTGAGACTCTTCTCCAATTAGCATTCGCATCGTGACTAACCCTTCTTTGAAACTTATCCTAAAACGGAGTTTGTAACAAAATCCTTGTACCTTATTCACTCTCAGAACTGTTTGGTTCCACCTCTAGTTTTGACATACATGTATATTTAGCCTCTGTCACATCTTTAGATCAGCTATTTCAGACAGAAACGTCAAAAGAGAGGACCACCCTCACTCAGCCAATCAGCTCTCACCCCAAAGTGCCAAATAGTGATTGTTTAAAAATGTGCAAAACAAAACATTTTCGAACACCTTTTGGTTTCTCTACTCTCCCATGGTAAATAAAAAAAAAATTCTTGGATTTTGTGTTTGGATAATAAAGTGGTTCTTTTGGCACCCCCATTGTCGCTCCCCATTCAGCTCCTCTTTGTTAGCATTGCTACTATTCCTCGCCCTTCCGCCTTCGACAATTGCTCTTGGAGATGTTCCCCACATTAGAACATGTCACTTGTACCTGAGGAATGGGTCTTTCAAACAAGAGGATTTCCCATTGTAATGAATGAGCGAACCAAGAGCCTGAGTCTGAGCAGTGAGCTACGGACGCAAACTCTCTTTTTAGTAACTTGCTTTGGTGCAAGTGACTTTGAACTTGGGGTGGGCTGAATATTTCTGATGTTGCCGACCTTCTCTGGGGTTTTCAGAGTGGTCTGGAGAGGAGAAAATATCCACTGAGCAGCAGTTTTGTGGATGAAAGAGGTCAGAGGAGAATGTGCAGACTGATTTGAGAACATTGAAAGGAAACAGTACCAAGGCCTGTTGTAAAAGTAACATTACGTGAACAAATCAGACCACAACCTTTTATATTATTAGGAGCCACTATTTTGAGAGCTGACGAGGCTGAGTGGTTCTGCTCTTCTCTTTTTCACTTTTTTGTCACATAAAAAACAGAGGGCAAACATACATGTGAAAACTTATGATAGAACCAAATCCAGAAACTTTCAGATGGATTTGAAAGTTAGGTACCCCAGCTTTAACCTTCAACTTGGTATCTCAAATCCCCACTCATTATAACCAGGAAAATGTTTAATTTCTGAACACACACAACCAAGAATATATGAGCTACAGCAGCAGAAGACCACTTTTTCGGTATATGTCTTCGTAAACATAAAGATGTATTCTAAATGTTTGCAGAATCTTGTCTGGTTATGAATCTGGTTTTAGAACTCGTTTTCTGCCTTCTGTTGTGTAATCTATGAGGCAACACTGGCATTTCCCCGCTGTGGTTTTCTTATCTTGCCTGTGAAATGTAGCGAACAGAATGAAGGAAAAGCAGACAGACGTCACAGGTGTCAGAGTTACTCAGCAGTGTGAGGTTGGAGAGTTCACAAACTGAAAACTCCAGAATGATCTAGGATTGAAACATGTTGTAGGTGTGTGTGTCTTTGTGTGTTTGTCAAAGTGAGACAGATATCAAAGTAATCCACGACTAAAATTATGTTTTATAACTAAAGTTTGTATCCAATCTAGACACAAAGCACATTTTTAGTGTGGGGTTCAATACAACTGCTGTGTTTCAAGCTGACATGCAACGATTAGTCATGTTTGACTGTTACAGAAATACCTTGAGTTATATTGGGACATTTTCATGAAGTAGCAGCCGTTATATCACTTTGTTGTCATCATTATGAAATATCAGATATATAGCTGGCTCACAGTAGTTTCTTGAAAAGCTAGGTATACTTTAGTGCAATACTAATAGTTATTTGAGCAAATCCTTTCAAATGTACTAGAGCTTTTTCATACAAAATGGAGATATATTTTGCAACTTAACTCTTCAATTGCATTGTATTTCTTCTTATTAACAATAGTATTATCCATTTCAAACTTGTGTGCATACATTTGATAAAGAATAAGATAAACGAGATGCAAAATAACCTGAAAAATACAATTTTAAAAGGGCTTGGGCGAAGTTGACACTTTTTGGCTTCAAACCCTCTCACTCATACAACACAAAGACACTCTGACCCTACATCCCTCCCCATCAGGTTGTGCTGAGGGCATCACTCTCCCCCCTCCACACACCTCATAACTCTATGTTTAGTTCCAAAGAGCACCTCCATGCACTGAGATACACAGGGATTTAAAAGTTGTTTTAAATGTAGTCACAGTAATAATAAGGTAAAGTAATAGACAAAGTAACTGCTGCGTTGTGGGTTTCAGATGTTATATTTGTTGTAATCAGCGATTCAATGAAAGCTGAACTTAGTGTTTCCCTTCACGCACAATGCCCCAGAATGACGTTTTTGCCCTCAGAGTTTGTCCTGCACACTGCTTTGCTAAGCACGGGACTAAAGTTTCTCCCTAAGGATGCACAGTATTAACGCACCAGAACCATAGCTGCGAACATCTCTTCAGTAAAGGCCTTAGATTTACCAGGAAATGTAAGTAATAAACTTCAGTTTTAGAGTATATTCTGAAAGCCTGATCCACTCACATCTCATAGGCTAAGTAAGAAATGGCCTGGTTAGCACTGTGATGGGAGACGACTGGGAATACTATAGGTGCCAGAGTGGTCTGACAAGCCAGAAAACTCCCTGTCTATTTTAGAGTTACTTAGTCTGGGCACGCAGCCATGAGACATTTTGAACGGTCCGCCGAATGCACACAGATTCACAGAAAGATAAACCAATCAGCAAACAGTGGGCGTGCCAACATCGGGCGTGCTAACAGTGAGCGTGTCAACAGTGGGCGTGCCAACATCAGGCATGTCAACATCCATGACAAATACTGGGCTATTTCAGGTGAATGACTTTTGTTGATTGAGTGATAAAAAATGGGAAAATATAAGATGACATTATGAACAAAAACTTTAGCGCATGCAGTTGAACTGCAGAGCATCGCAGCGACTGGCGTAAGCTCAGAGAATTTCCTGCGGCGTTGTGATTGGATGGCCTAGACCTCAGCCGCCTGTACGTGTCCAGACCATCTTTTCTCATGCTGAAAATAAGTGGGTGTGGCTAGCCTGGCCACCGTGGGGGAAGCTGAGTCTGTAAAGTGCTAAACTGTTGTTTAGCACTTTACAGCCACAACTTTTCACAACTATTCACCCACAATGCACGGCGCAAAGTGAAGGGACTCTGGTGAATTAATTCCCACTTTTCCAACTGTGATTTTATTTATTT
>JAPMNZ010833791.1:0-13628 GCA_029875035.1 Pomatoschistus microps | reverse complement strand
GCTCTTCATGCATAAGTGATCTCTCTCCAGCCTTTTGTGACGTTGGCAAAGAGAATGTTGCATGCTACTGTATTGCGGTGACCCTGCAATGCGATCCGCCCGCGCAGTTCCCAGTGGGCAGTTACTCTATACTATTAGCTTCTATCTGCTCGTGAAGAGGCCAGCGCAGCACTTTTTCCTCTTGAACTGTGGTGAAATACATGGCCAGTGAGTGGAGATGTGTATGTGTATATGTGTGTTTGTGTGTGTATGTGTGTGCTTGTGTTTGTATGAAGGTCACAAGCGGCACACATGTCTGGTCTCTGCACTGCTCTGTCTCTCAAGAGTTGACCTGACAGGGCACGATCGACCCCAACTTCATGAATCATGCACTATGGACACACTGCGCTAGCTCACCTTGTTGCCTCCCATCTCACAACAGCAGAGACAGTGAAAGCATTGTCCTGCCTTTGTCCTGCCTTTTTTTGTCCGAATAAAACCATTGCCGTGCTTGCAACGGATGCAGGATGTGAAAACTTAAATGCAAGGTCTTTTTAACGCTGAAACATCAGTCTAACGGATTCAAGGATTTCATCAAAAGGACAAAGGCAAAAAAATAATAATTAAGTTTTCTTTGAGAGTCACTTTAATTGAATGACATCTTTGTTTGTCACTGCTTATAGTGTGAATAAATGGTAGTATATAAATATATGGTTGTAGGGCTGGGCAATCAATCGATATTCTTAAGGGCAAAGTCTGTCTTTGGTGACTTTAATGAAAATCGATTTCAAATCAAAATCGTCCAAAGCATCGTCCAACTTTTTTGCCATATCGCCCAGCCCTATGTGGTAGCATAGATTCATGCGGTGTATCCAGACAAATCTCAAACAAGACACTCTTAAACGTTAAGGTAGGCTTTACTAAATTGTACCCAGTTAAGTCACTAGTAAATGGATCAAAGCAGTGCTGCATGTACCTGCTGTCCATTCTTTTGTCCGAACTCTACAGAGATCTATACTGCAGTATTTACTCTTCTCTATATGGTCTACACTCCCTGCTGCTGCACTGTGATTACACACATCATCTAAATGCAGAACCTCTCCCGTTCACCGGCCCCACTGGGACAGCAGGGAGAGCCAATCACAGAAGGGTACAAGGACAAAACAGAGAAAAAATCTGATGCACCTACTGTGATGGAGTATCTTTGACTGAAGAAGATCGCACAATTTTCTGAGAAGATGGCAAATGCAACTACTATTTGGACAGCTGAAAGTTATACAGACTTATCCTCAGCTGCCATGAGGAGGATGTGATGGTCACAATGCTCCAGTCTGATCAGATGCCAGGAACAAGGAGGTGGTGGATTTTTCTTGGAGCAATTCAAATCAAAAAATGTCCTGCAAGTCTTTAGGATACATGCTTTATAACGTGTAACCAGAAATCGCCTGTATCTTGTAAGAATACCATGATTTTAATACAGTGTTAATGCTCCGTCTCTGCATAAAAGTATTCCACTGCATGGCTTTCCAATCAGGGCCTAAAATATGGGGAATTAATAACCTGGCTCCATTCCCACCTGACCCATCCCCAATCGACATTTAAAGCAGTACACATCTCTGGACAGTCTCTGGGAGGTTGATGCTGTACCGACTTGAAAGCATGTGCTAGTAATTGAAAAGAAAAGTGATTATAATGGACACTTTATGTGTGACCAGTAGCCACCCAGATCGATACGCAAATATTTTTTGTTGGTGGTTTTCTCCAATTCAAGAAGTAAAAATTCTTTCAATCTTTTGCATATTATTGATGCACACTTGTTTTTGAGTAATGTCAAACAAATGTAAATAATAGTCTTTGGATAAAAGGCAAAAACCATGCTTTTGTTGACGAAAATAGTAAGGCATTTGGATGGAGAGCTGCTGGTAATGCAATAAAATCTCCTCAAAAAAGCTTCCTGGTTCTATAGCCTGTCCCCCCCGAGGTTTCTCAAATTAATCCCACTGGTTCTTCGTTCTGAGGTGTTCCGTGTTGATGCAGGAGGGTCTAAGGACAGTGATGATCCAGGACATTTATCAACATTTATGGACAGTGGTCATCCCTCTTTGTATGTGTGTGTTACTATTGCATTTCCTGTGTTGGCACTGTTTGATTCTCTGATCTGTTTTTGGTGAATCAACAACTTTGTAAAGTCCTTTGAGATGTTTGCTGTTGTAATTTTGGGATGTACTAATTAAAATGAATTGCATTGAATAATGTCTGTATGCACTGTATAATCCCTACATCATGCAGGAGTGCTGCACGGTAGACAAGCTTTCAAAGAAACTCATGATACAATATTTACTGTATCAACAATGAGGATGTCTCTTCTCTATTGCAAATCATTTTGTTGAAATGGGCATTCAATGTTGTTCTGATTGAGCCGTTGCCGCACTGCACTGAGACTATGCTATTATGTTATAATGGTCTGAACCGTGTCCAGACAGTGCAAAGGTGTGAAGAATAAGTGCTGCCGCTCACTGGCCCACTTCCATTCTCTTTCCCATTAGTCCAAAAGGCCACAAACCAGTGCCAGCAGCAACCCAATCCACTTTGATCTACCATCTACACTCGGCACGAAGATAATGCACTGATTCATCTTTTCTCTTATTCCCTTTTAATACGCTTTGCTTCAGGTTCTTTTCTGGGCGGGCCTTCTGACTATACTTTTCTTGTGTGTGTCTTTTCAGAAACGTCATAATGCTGACGGTGTAGTTAACAAAAAGGAATGTCAAGGTAGGTTTTAAGAAGTATTTCAATTATAGACTTCACAGGGATCTGCAGTGTGTGTGTATCCCAAGTATAAAATGGTGCTTTTAATCTTGTGCAATAACAGTTTTTTCCCCCTTGTTTTCCCTCCCTTCGTCTGACTCACTTCCTTACTCTTCATTGCTCGATAGTTCTGAGAAATGGTGCCTGGGAGATTGTACACTGGGAGAAGGTATGTGTTCACCACAAATAAATCCAAAATCATGCTTTATTGTACACCTTCTGTGGGGTTTTTTGCAGACAGAAAATGCTTGTTCTAATCAAAGCTGCTGTACCATAAGGCTGGCTATTAGAAAGTCATGGTGCAGGGAAAAGGACTATCTCATCTATTCATTATAATGGACTTTCACACACTTTTATCAATATGGTGGAATACATAAAAAAAACATTAGTTTTTGGAATGGTCTGCTAAACATTCCCTGCTATGCACTTAACTCCATGTAGTTTTTAACCAGTTTATTTCCACAGGTTGAAGTGGGCGATATTATTAAAGTAAATGGCAGTGATTCTGTCCCCGCGGATGCTGCCATTTTATCTACCAGGTATCGGAGCCCAGCGTGCTGCCTGACAATCAGGAACTCCTTTCCCTCTTGCTCTCTCAGCCCTCACTAGAGGTGGTGGTTCGTTCATATTTGGAATTTACTGTATTTAAACTGTTGAATATTTGATGTGAAACCAACCATCACTTCTATAGGTGGGCTATAGTGCAATCTTCTGCCCAAAGTCATGTCTGCATTATGCACTTCTTCACCTTATCAAAAACCATCTAACCCTGAAATGGTTTTCCAAAACACTTTGCAACGCGTCTTTGGTTTGTGAAAATGAGAACAAGTGCAGTTATACCCTGAGGTCATCAGGAGTGGTCATTGTCATCTGCAAAGACTGAAACACTCTCTCCTTTTGTGTTTGCTCTCCTTTATTTCTCATCCTCCCTGTTCCTGCCATGGCCTCTCTCTCGCCCCCTGCTGGTGCTGGTTGCTAATATCAGGTGGCTGTTGGTGAAGTAGTCAGAGCTGCAAATGGGGATCACCTCCCGGCTGACCTCGTCATACTGTCGTCCAGGTCAGAAACCAACCAACCAAACAGCTGTGGGAGAGATCAGGGCGCGGTTAACACAAACACTTTTATTTATATCTTATAAAAAAGTCATTGATCTAATGAGCCAAGTAACAGGACTGTGGTCAAAATTGTTGTTATATCTACATTTGATATGTGTTGCTAGTATGTCGTAAACATTAGTATCTCTATGTTTCAAATGTAATTTTACTTGCAAATGATCGTCTCAAGCAACTTTCCATAATTTTGCCTTTGCATGGCTTAGCACACACTTTTGCATGTAGTCACGATGCAAGATGAAGGAAAAGCATCTTGGATTTAATGACAAGCCCTCTCACATGATCCCAATACAATATTTACAGCTATACTTCAACGTAATTGCCAAATTTACACCAGCTATCCCAGTATAACGGACTGCTGCTTTTTATAACCCAGCACACTGTGGATGGCCCAACACCACTGTGCAAATGCCTTATTGATTGTGGTTAGGCTTTTTATTGAGATCTCTTTAGCTTTTTAGTTTTTACCCCGTGTGTGTTTGGCCCAGCTTTCTGTACGAATAAATTACAGTTAAAAAGACAATCTAACCAACGACCCAGCTCTTAATATTGGCTTGCTTAGCGCTCTCTGTCACGGAGCCCAGATTTAGTCAGCGACCCATTTGTCTGCTTGCTTTGGAGTCCTCGGCCCGCCTTCTCAGCCCACTGCGACGTGCCCTCTCACTCATGCTTTTTATTCTATGTCAGTTTAAATAAATATTGTAAACTACCAACATATGTATTTGTAACATTTATACCTTTTCATTTAAAGGACACATATTATGCAAAATCAATTTGAACAAGTTTTAGCAGTGTTACAACACATTTCTCGGCGCTGTAATAGGTGTTCAATGACATCCTACTATCAGTTTTTTCTGCCCTTTAAAGAAAAATGAATATGTTAGCCGTCCAATGTAATGTTTAGTTTCTAAAAGACGTTTTGACAATTCTTAAAATAATATTGCTTTTATTGGTGATTTTCAAATTTGAGGAAAAAATAACGTCAACTCTTTCCTCTGGTGGTAGCATAGGGAGTTACATGCAGAAAGCATCATTTATCCTTGATTAATCTGTTGACACATGTTATAAATATAATATTTCACATTCTATATCATGAGACGACAAAGTAAAAAGTAAAATCATTTTCAATTGTCACAATAATGCATAATATTTCTCCTTTAAATGTAATAGAGATTATTATTATTAGTCAGATATCATGACACATCTAGTTTAGCTGCGGTACTTTCTATATCAGCTGCAAGCATGCATTTCCTCTTTCTCCTAACAGTGAACCGCAGGGAATGTGCTACATTGAAACCTCAAACTTGGATGGAGAGACCAACCTAAAGATCAGACAGGTATAGTCCAATCATGACTCATGAAAGACAGATTGTAGAAACATTAAAACATGTTGTGTACAGGGGCTCCAGGTGACCTCTGAGATAAAGGACATCGACAGCCTCATGCGTCTGTCGGGGCGTATGGAGTGTGAAAGTCCAAACCGCCATTTGTACGAGTTTGTCGGCAACATCAGGCTGGACGGCCACAGGTAGAAGAAGCAACTATCAATTTCTGTCTGTTTGTACATGGATGTCTAGTGTGACTAAAAATAAAATGCTCAAAGTAATGTAGTTTATTATCAATATTCTAGTGCTAATGCAAAGTTAGATGTGTCATTCCTAGACTGGACTTGGCACATGGGTTTACATGTTGTACTAACTTAAGCGGTTCAAACCTATGCTGCATAGGTTCATACAAGAACACATTTTTAATTACTAGAAAACAGCTACCAATCCATGCAGTGTCTGGCAAAAATAGATTCTCGGTGGATTCTTTCCACAGACCTGTGCTGCACATTCACGCCCACAAGGACAACATGCCACAATAGTTTAACCATTTTTTAGTCGCAAGCACTCCTTCATGTGCGAAATTCTAGTGATAGTGTAGTTGGTTGTTTACCACTTAAACGTCCATTTAAACGTGTGACCCTTGGACCATAAATTGTTTGGTCGATAGTATATTATTGGCTTGCCACAATCTACAGAACATGCATCACATTCATTTGTTGGTGATCATTTGTAACCATAGTGTTGCTGTGTATATTTCATGGAGTATATCCAATAAGTGAGCTTGAGAAGGCTGTTTTCCCGTGCTTCTGCTTGGCTGACTTTAGTATCTAAATGCAGCAGGGTGCCTCTGGGGCCGGACCAGATTTTACTGAGGGGAGCCCAGCTGAGGAACACGCAGTGGGTCCATGGAGTCGTTGTGTACACAGGACATGACACAAAGCTAATGCAGGTAAACAACATGTTCAAGTAAACATATAACCCACATTCAAATGCAACTGTACATATCACTATGACATATACCGTAACTACAGGAATCAGTATGTCCTACCTTGGTTGTTTGTGTTTGTTTTCCCAGAATTCCACTCGGCCACCGCTGAAACTGTCCAACGTTGAGCGGATTACTAACTTTCAGATCCTGGTGCTGTTTGGCTGCCTGCTGGCAATATCTCTGGTCTGCTCCATTGGCCAGACCATCTGGAAGTACCAGTATGGCAATGATGCCTGGTACATGGATCTCAACTGTAAGAGTCCCAGAGCACATGCTGCATCTATTTCCACATATTTTGTTTCACTTGTTCCATATCAGCTTATTTTCTGTCTGATCTTAAGTTACTTAATGCTGGTATGCGTTCTGTTAATTTCTGTTGCCTCAGTTGAACTACGTTTCACATTACAAGTGAAATATGTGGCAATGTGGGAATGCTTCCATTCCCTCTAACTGAGATATGCTTAGATGTGTTTTGATGTGTGTGTCTGTTAAAGAAATGGTTGAATATCACTGCGCTGCTGTACGTTTTGTTTCCTTTCTAATGTTCTGTTTGATTTTTGTTTTCTTTGTTGTCGTTTTTTAACAGCTCCAGGTAACAACCATTTAAAAGCCTTGGCCATCCGTGAATGACCCTCCCTTACTAACCCCTTACTGAAGCTCTACCTATGCTAAGCAAATGAAGCCCCCTGTCCTCGCCCTTAATGGTGCCCAACATTGTATGGGCCGTGCCATGGACAAGCACAAACCAGGGATTCAACAATAGGTTTTTCCCCTCCAGCTCTTACTCCTTTGTCCAGTTATTTTCAGTGCCTGATGCAAACAGTGTCTCACTTTTCTTTCATTTTTTGTGTATCGTTAAACACTTTATACTTTCCAAGCTTCAGACCCTCAGCAAATTCGTTCCTAATTTCATTACAGTAGTATTACCCAGTCGATGTCCTTATAACACCAACACACATTGAATATGAAACACGTTTCTGTTACTGCTGATTTTGAACTATTGCAAATATGGTAAGCACCTTTTGTATAAAATCATTCTCTATTTGTCTGTTTAGTAAAAATACAGATAAGATTAAAAAACCAAAACAGAGCTTTAAATCAATTTATATAGGCTTTGTATTATTGAAAATTCTGAAAACATTCTGGGGAAGCTCTGAACCTGGTTTGAGAAGTGATTATCGTGACACGTTGGTCATTTCTCTGTGACCTGATAGGTCTGTGTAGGAGAGGTTGTGCCCTGGTCAAGTACAGCTTGCATTGTGACTTACACTTTCCAGTATTTAAGATTTTACATTGGCGTGTATTGGCAATGTAAGCTTCAAGCTTTAAATTCTATTTAATTTATGATTGCAAATGTAAGTCATAAAGCAGGTCTCCATCTTGATGATTGTATTTCTATAAGGGGAGGTTGAGGCTCTGTCCAGTGCACATTATCCAATCTGTGACAAAAGAGACAGGTGGAGCGGTGCCACTTTCAGTTTGTATCAACATTTTCTGTCAGCCTTTTATGCAGTTAATTGAGAAGTGGCACATGCGTTGTTTGCTGCCACATACCACACGGGTCATATGAGTCATACAGTCTATGATTATGCACACGTAGTGAATAATTAATTTGACTTTGACCCATCGCAGAGTGCTGACACTGGTCTGAGCAGGCAGTGTTTTTACATTGTGACAACTTCACTTTATGGACACTGGGGGCACAAGTGAATAATGTTGATGCCCTCTGCACCACGAGCTAAGTAGGTTGTGCTTTCATTACAAACTTCCTGACAAGACTGTTTTCAAAATGCTGATATGAAAAATGACAGAATAGTTTATGTATGCATCAATTATTTAATATAATGCAATCTGTGCTGCCTGTGCATATTTACTTGTATAAATACAGAAATACCAAATTTGCAAATTCATTGTACTAATCTTTTAGCTATGACAAAATACTTGGGGTTTGAAAAGAATATGCATTATAATGGATAGAGAATCCCATTTTACGTCCACATTTCCCTGGCCTAAACCACCCACCCTTTTTCACAATTTGTTGGTTGTGAATGTGCTATGGACTGAATCTCCCCCCTTTGTCTTGAGAGCATCTGATGTGTCTGTCTTCCTCCCCACTTCAGACAAGTAATCCCACCATTATGTGTTGTAGCAGTAGCTTCATTCCGCCACCTTCGTTGCCATTCTTTTATTTGCCCTTCGCAAAAATGATCTTTTATGGGGACGCACCCTCCCTCTCAACCTGCAATGCTAAGATCAAGGCTTGGGAAGGTAACAGTTTTACCTACAAGCTGTGGCAAGGTAATTCACTCCCCTCCTGTTCTGTGTTGGATGTCACTGGGGGCACATGTTGATCACTTGATTTGGGGATGAGCATCATTTCTTTTGCATTAGTGCTTTGTGAAATCCATTGCCTGGATCATGCTGGATGCCAAGGCTGCTGCTGTGATACTAATGACTTTGAGATTCCTAAGTCCCTTTGGCTACTTTGAATTCAGGGAACATTAAATTGGACTGCTAATTGGTTGAGCTCTAAGAGGATGAGGTTGGGTGGAAGAAGTAGTTAATTCTAGCTAATGCATGACGTTAGCCTAAAACATTACCCAGAGTGGGCTAATGGCAAACATTAGCTGGAAGTAGCTTTGGGCGTTTTCATTAAAGGGGCACTGTGTTGCTTTTCTGATGAGGAGGTCCACCGCCTGCTTCTCGCCATGGAGGTGCCTGGAATGTTGTCCTTCGTGTATTTATCCAACTGCAGATGTTTTTATTGCTCAATCACTCCTTAAAACGTGTCCTTTAGTTGAGTACAATGCTTTGACACCTCTCCACAGACAAGCAGGCGGCAGACCCCCACCAGAAAAGTTACGCAGTGCACCTTTAAACTAACCTGTGTTTGTGTGACAGCACTGATGGGTTGTTTCTGTACTACTCCCTTGTTCAATACTCACTTCTTCATAGACGGCGGCGCAGCTAACTTTGGCCTCAACTTTCTCACCTTCATCATCTTGTTCAACAACCTGATTCCCATCAGCCTCCTGGTGACTCTGGAGGTCATCAAGTTCATCCAAGCCTTCTTCATCAACTGGGTGAGTTTATGCGTGTGCAGTGTAATCATGCTTTTGTATGATTTGATATTTTACAGCTGAAGGACACAAGATAGATAGGTAATATAGAAATTCAGGTGTCCACCTGCAGCAAATACACATCCATCCATCCACACAAACAAAACAAATAAAATGATTATTATAAAAATCCAACAATAGTAATAATAAGCAACAGCACTGCAGGTCACAGCAGCAGAGGTGGAGCAGCCCCTGGGTGGAGCAGGACGGGTCACAAAGGGTACTGAGTTTTTCCCTCATGAAAAAATCTCTGGGGTGATTTTTAATGTTGCCCATGCTATTTATGTATATGTTACGTCTTTTCTATACAAAGACATAAAAGTAATAAAATCTTCAGTAACCAATGAGTGTGTGTGTGTGTGATTCCAGGACACAGATATGCTGTATGAGCCGACAAACACACCTGCAATGGCTCGAACTTCAAACTTAAACGAAGAATTAGGCCAGGTAACAGTGGACAAAAGCACTTGCGTCCTGACCTTTTCAGACTTCATTACGAGGATGCTAAATTCGGTTCCATTCTTTCTTTATAGGTGAAATATATCTTCTCTGACAAAACGGGGACATTGACCTGCAATGTCATGCAGTTCAAGAAGTGTACCGTTGCTGGAGTGGCATATGGGTGAGAGCTTTTATTACACATTCACCCTTGTGTCGACCATTCCCATCTTCATTAAAGGGAGAGTTTGTCCCCGCTTTGTCACCTTCTCTTCTCGTCATTAGCTGTTGCCCTGATTGTATTAGAGTAGAAGTTTTTATTTACAGTGAACTAGATGTTTATAATGGTGATGAATGTAGAGAGATATTCCTTCCAGGCAGAGTTAGAGAGTGCTAAATAAACTAATAATCCAATATTTATGGTTAATTTTCTTCTTTATAAGTGTAGACAGTACAATACACCTTTAAAGACAGAACAACATGATTTTAAGAGAGCAAATGTGTCAAAAATAGTCTCATAAAAACAGTTTTTCAGAAAAATGTATATATATCTGTCATCACATAGTACCCACTGAGTTTGCTCTATTGAAACCATCTTGGGTTTGGTCTCTTTTTGAGAAATAAACTTTAAATTGCCAACTTAGCACGGAGCTGGACACTTAAGCGCGGAACAATCATTTCTGCTTAATATTGTTGTATGTATAAAAATGAAATTAGTTGTTATAGTAAAACAAGTGGGCACTTACCAAGAGTGAGCTCACAGTGACGTTCTTGCTTCTCACTTATAATGTTCTGGGTTCTGCGACACCCGAACGGCAGTGGCCCTTTGCATGTTCTCCCTGTGTCTGCTTAAGTTTCCTCCAGGTGTTTCGATCTCACTTACAGCACCACTTCAAACATATACACCAGGCTTCTCACTTCTGGGGCCAGTATATCCAGGAAATAGAGTCTGAATTATCTGCAGGACTAATATGTTCAGTGGGAACTCTATCATCATGGCTCTATGGCTGCTGTCCGTATGTTTGAGTCGCAAAGAATTAGTGAAGAAGATCTGAGGCAAAGATAAATCACCTTTTCAAAACGTCACAAAAGCTATTTACGTTCTTTTTCTTAATTGCGTTGAAATATTAGCCATTTTCTCCCAGTGCTTCAGTGGTTTCAGTCAAGTATGTCTGCTGAGAAGTACAGCCGTCACACTCGGTGATTAATCCCATTAGGATTCAATTAAAAAGTGTGATTGAAGTATGAGGCAAAGGAACATTTTATCTGAACCTTCTCTTTGAAATGTTTCACTGTGTTTGGATTAAGGCGTGTTCTTGGTCTGACTGTGAAGCCATAGTACACGCCAACATCCATCCATCCATCCATCCATCCATCCATTGTATTCAACGCCAGGTCACGAAGGCAGCAGTCTGAGCAGAGAGGTCAGACACAGATAATCCAAGGCAATCCTGAGGTGTTCGCAGTTGATATAGTATTTTACCAAGTATGTTCACCTTTATAACTAATTTTACTCAAAAATCCTGAGATCTACATATTCTGTCTGTCTGCTCTTTGTTTATTATGAAGGAGGGTTGAAGGATGGGTTTTAATGAGGCAAATCTTTTTCATGTTGTTGTTGCTTTTGTACATTGTATCTCTAAAATGGACCAACAAATTATTAAGAAAATACTGTACATATAGTGTAGATATTTGTTGTTGTGGTTTTAATTCAATTTGGAGTTTTTGGAGTATCTCCTTTTAGTTTTTATGAGTCAACATACACATAACAAACATGCATAATGCGCTTGTAATTTGCTGCAGACATTTGCATGATGGTTTAATCTCCTCACCACTGTAATTATTAACACATTTCCCCCGTGCTTTAGACAATGATTAATACTAATAACAACAACAACCTCAAGTAGAGAGGCCTCCTGGGCTTTGTCAGATTGAAGAGAGTGAAAATAACACTGCATCAAATTCTAGTCACTGAAGAGAGACTGAAGCGTTGACTATTATGATTTTATTTACCAAAAAACCTGTCAGTCTCCCACTAAATGGCAAAGGGAGTAGTCTGCCGTGGATTTCTCTGTTACATGATGCACTGGATGGCAATAGGGATGTACATATGTCTCGCTGTTGTGGCTGTAAGCAAAATCAGGATTAAAACCACTTAGGGTCCACTGTCTATCTTTGTGTATATGTGTATCTCGGTGCTTGGAATTACGTCTCAATGTATGGCTTTTGAATGATAATTGTCATATGTTTGTACTTTTTAATGACATGAGAACATGCAGAAAAATCTACATTGGTGCTAGATTTGCAATATGTGAATTTATGACAAACATGCAATCCCAAATGTAGAGGCAAGTCCAATACAAGGCTGTTTTCTCCCTTTTTATCAGCCCATGTACTCTTTCCTCCACTCTGCACATGTTAGAAGTAGCTCTCATGGTTTGCTCTCCTACCTTCACTCCTACAGCCACGTTCCAGAGGCTGAGGATGGTAGTTTTACAGAGGAGGACTGGTAAGATGGTTGCAAAACAGTGACCTGATTTCTCTCTGCTTCTGTGATGTGTTCAGTGATGCTTTGCATTGTGGGAATTTACTATGAACCAAATCTAAATGTGCATTTGTGTGTATCTGTGTGGAATGTGGGACTTTTACACAGTCTGTTTGTGATGGAATGAAATGTGATGCTGGTGTTAGGCGGGATTTCCGAGGTACGCTACTACAGCTGTGTGATGTATAGAGCAACTGCGTACTATATTTAAGATACTGAAGATACTGTATATATTATCTCTTTCTAAAAACAACACTCATATGCACAGGTCCAGGATAGCAAATAATACAAGAATAAACAAATTAAAGTGAAGATGCTGCTTCATATCGATAGCGTTTCAGTTTTTTCTTTTTGGTAGATATGCATTGATTTGATTTACCAGCTTACTTTAAATTCAAATTAAGTAATGAATCAGATTTTTTCCCCAGCCCTATGCATGTGTGTTGTAATGTAGTTTCTTATTATTAAAGAATCTAGCAGCTCAGAACACACCTCTCCTCACACAGAGCCCTGTTTCTTCGTGTCTGCAGTAAAAGCATGGGTGTACACATATTTTGCACGGAGGGATTCTGACCTGCAAAAACCACCACACTCAAAATTGGTTTCAGACGATCCTATAGAAAGCATGTGTCGCTTTGCTCTTTTCCTCCACATTGTCGTTGACCTAAAGATGAGATGATCTAATAATCATATATATATGAATGGTGCAGTCTTGAAACAGAAATTCTCCACACAATTGCATGCTGTGTCAGAGGTCTTTTGTCTTGACTGTGAGCAGCCTGTTCCCCTGTTTCTATAGTGACAGGACCTCTGTGCGCTGGCAGATAATCAATAACTTAGTGTCTTCTTAACACAGCGCTGTAGCTTAAGATTTCATTAGGTTGATCAGCACTCGGATACGGCCACCCAGAGCTCAGAGCCTCCTTTATAACCTATATTGTTGAACCAATAAGGCTAATATGTTTTTTATTTGTCGTCCTTCAGAGTAAACGGCTTATGTTTTATGTACATTACCCCTTCTATATCTGCATCTTCAATTGTTAGTGTCTTGTGCTTGGCTTTGACAGAGCAATGCTGCCTTTTTTTAAACAAAATCTGTGGTTGAAAAATGTTGTTCACGATGTCTTTTTATATGTGTGTGTCTTACTGGGGAGCTGTCGATGTGTTTGAGGGCAGAAAACACAATTTGTCCGTCAACTTGTATTGACAATAGTAAAGCTGGAGTACCTAACTTTCTAACCACAAAATAATGAATTTTATCGAATCTATTACTCTGAAACAGTTTGGTTTTATCACTAGTTTTACATACAT
>JAPMNZ010833605.1:0-28714 GCA_029875035.1 Pomatoschistus microps | reverse complement strand
TAGCCGCTGGGTGGAGCAGGACAGGTCACAGCAGCAGAGGTGGTGTAGCCGCTGGGTGGAGCAGGACAGGTCACAGCAGCAGAGGTGGTGTAGCCTCTGGGTGGAGCAGGACAGGTTACAGCAGCAGAGGTGGCGTGGCCGCTTGGTTTGGACCATTTTTTCTGCTCTAGTCTAAAGTAAAATGGTTAATATTTTTTTTGCATTTTTCAAAAAGTTAGCATTCCTCCAGTGGATTTTCGCCTGATCCTCTTGTATCGGAAAATGAATCTTCTCTGCTCCGGTCTGGTCCAGTACAAAACCATGAAGACTGAACTGCTGCAACATCTCGGGGAGAAAAAAGTATGAAAAAAAACAATTGTAAAGCACAAAACAGCAGCTATTTAGGACTTGCTGCCGTTTCCAGCGCATTCAAATAAAACACTTTTATTATGGGATGCACACAAAACTGTAACTTTGTAATTTTTTTGTAACTGTCAGTCTTTTGTCAAAGCCATGAAGAAAAGCTTTTCATTGTAATCATTCTGGAGCCATTGCTGCGGTTGTTTGTCTTGTCAACATTGATTCATAGCTTCTGAATTCCATTTATCCCCAAAAGAATATTCTTTCAGTTACAATAAAATCTGCTTTCATTCATATTCTGTCTATAATCTGTTGCTTCCGCTCCCTTCATACTGACACAGAGGCTGGATCACAGCTATGACACCCCCATGTATCTCATTTAGCCATGGAGAATGAGGTTAGTCAACCGAGCGGCCCCCCATCACTGGCCCCTGTTGCACCTGCACACCAGGCCAACGTCAGACTGAGGCAGGTTTTTTGAACAGGACAACATTGGATAATCCAAAGTGGGCCCAAATTGGACACGTATTTATAATGCTGTGTTCCATTATAAATTCTTGGTACATTCTTTCGCAGGATTGAATACGGCTTTGCTCTGACCCCCTACAGGTCACTCAGTCATTCATAAAATCAGGGAGGTTTAAAAGACCTCACTCCATTGCTGCTTTTGTGCCACTGGAAGTAAAAAAGCCACTTCTTAAAAGTAGTTTTACACATACTTTATTGAATGCTACTTTCTTTTAACTTATTTTTTCATCTGGTTTTTCCCTACTTGTTAGATTTCTGTTGTTTACAGATGTGCTCAGCTCTTGCAAAAACAGTACTACTCCTCAGTGGGGTGGCAGTCTTTTAATCCAGTAAAGAGCGCCGGCATTGGTAGCCCCTGGCCCGCCCAAAGGCCCTTTTGGAAACCTCTCGGCCGTGAGAATGAGGGGGGTCTGGTGTGTGTGTGGAGAGGCTGGTTTGGGCCACTCTTTGTGAATTTAGTTAATCTAATTTGAGCTCTGTTCCCCCCAAAGACCCTTCTCTCCTTCTCCACTGCCCATCTGACAAACATTGGGCCTGGCTCGGGAGAGTTTCACATCTTAAGAGAAAATAGGTTTTATCTAGTTTAATCCAATATCCTTGTAAGTGAACCTAGGGGAAATCAGATGGGAGCACTGCTGATATTTGCGTGTTTGTGCAACGTAATGAGATTGGTAAGTGATACCAGACTGTAAGTTCTTAGCGCTGGGAGAGCAAGTTTCACGTGACGGCCCATTCACACCTATGTCCTTCATCAAACTAATACGCAAGCAGGCATCAAAGAGCAACTGAGCTGTTGGCGCTTCTTCTAATATGTAAATGATCTCTCTCAGGCCGCTTCACACCTCTGATTAACCCTTTGTTGGATATCAAACAAGCATTAACTCATTAGTGCCAGCTTTTGAAGTTGAGGTCTCGTAATCCTTTTTGAACAGCTTAGTGAGTTGGACAACAAAATGATTTATGTGTTTCCCGTTGAATATACTAAAATAATCCGTTTCTCTGGCTGTAAACCCAATCTCCCCTTATCTCAACTTCTTCTTTCTTTTGCTGTAGCTTTGTAATTTTAGTGTCTTCCCCTCTGCCCTCCTTCTTTCACTTAAGGCAATAGGTGGTGAGGGCCAGGAATGTGGCCGTGGGACTGTAAGGATTTATCACGCATAGGTGCGAGGGGTGCTGCTTCTGCTCCTGTGCTTTGCAGATCTAACAGTTTAGTGCCAACAGCAGTCCCACCATGGAGCCAGTGCGGCCTTTTATTGCTGCTTCAGCTTGATTCCGCGGGACCACATACTCCGTAGCTGCAGGGGAAGAAGAGTCACAAGTGGTGGAGAAGTTAAAGTGTGTCTTTAAGGCTTTTACGTGAACTGTGTAAAGTCACATTGTAACATTTTCTATACAAACATTATATTACACTATACATTGTTATTATTGTCTTTTGGTAAGACTCAAGAAAACGTAAAGTCCTTCAGTTGGAGTAAAGTAAGAAAGTTTCCAACAAAAAGCTCATCTAAAAAAGAATATTGTGGATCCAGAAACTGTTTGGCTCCATAATTTCTTCAGCTGTTTGGGTTTCATCATTATTGTATTAAAACAGTTTTCATGTTTTTTCCATGAATGTCTCAGAATGCAAAAATTATATCTACCCAAAGCTGTTCTGAAAATACTTGAAGTACAAATAAAATTACTAATGACAATAAAACAAAGATCTACAGTTTTGGTTAATTGAATTTCATGGCACAAAATTATAATTTTGTGACTGAAACAGCTGGATTGGTGGATTCCAAGAAAATACATCTACAGAAACAAAAAATACTACTTCTCAAGTAATATATTATTATGGAAACCTGTAACTTGACAATATCATTGATTGGCTATAATTAAAACAATGTAAATATTCAATTCTTTTGCATGTTTGTGGTTGGTTTTTAACCTCAAGTCGGACATTGAGATACCGGTTCTAGCACAATTATTATGGAATGCTTCAATCTGTCCAACCATTATCTTCTGCTTTATTCAGCGCCGGGTCACAGAGACAGCAGTCTGAGCATAGATTCAGTTATTTTTTGTCTATTTGAAACATGCATTTGCGGTCCGTTTCTTCTGTGCATAGAAATGTAGTAGCAGTCTTATCTCTGACAGTGCGTTGGCCACCCTTTCTCCCTTGTGCTCACTCTCTCCTCCTCCTCTGCCTCTCGGGTTACGATGACTAGGGGGGTTTTCTCCTGCCTCACTCTCCAGCCTCTTGCACGGGAGTGTGTTGCGAATGTGTGTCTCCCTCCTGTGTCCTTGTTGTCCCTGCCTCTCCACCCTGCAGCCTCGCCGTGATTGGCTGGGACGCGCTGGGCTCCTTGACACAGCGGCAGCACTGGTGGTGGCTTGGTAGTGGTGCTGCCGACTGCTCCGGGACGTGTTTCAACAGATGGTGGAGGTTGGAGAGTGTCATCACATCGGAGAGGGGATTAGAGGAGAGAGGTTGTCTCCCAGGAGCTGTGTGGTCGTGCCCTCCCCTCCTCCTTCAATGCGAGTCTTGAGCCCTAAAAACTGAAACGCTCCCCACTCTCTCTCTCTATGAGCAGAGCAGGACCCGGCAAAGAAGCAACACGCGGACGAGGACTCTCACTTGGAATCAATTCTGCTCCCTTTGCCTCCAGGTACGACTTTTGTCACAGTTTTCCTTGCTTCTTTTTTTTTTTTGACTAATTTTTAACTTGTTGAGCTTGCAGTGAGTAATGGCAGTCTCTAGTATAAGTATGGATTTGTACCTTGTTTCTACTTTGGCTCAGTACAGCAGCGTCCTGTGTGTGCAAACACTTCATAGTTTCCCTCTGAATGACAGGAATTCCCTTCGTCGCAAATTCCTCCGTCTCGGGGGATTAGAAGGCAGTGCATTCCATTAATGTCATGTTTTACCCTAATGTGCAAGACCTCACCTGTTCAATTTGGAGTTCTAATTATGTAACTGAACGATAACTGGTGCATATCTGGAGAAAACATGCTAATATTAATGTTCCCTTTTCAAAGCTGTTAGATTTCAAATTGGCAGAGCAGGCATGAAAATCTATCTGCAAATATTTTTATAGCTTGTAAAAATTATTTCAGTCAACCAGTCCAAAAACGTTTTCATAAATCTTCTTCCAAAAACACTTGTGACAGATCTTGTCAGCATACACTGGATAGATGAGCTGCTGAAGAGAGCTTTCCAAACCAAATGTCAAAAAGTCATGACTTTGGGAATGCCCACCTCACGTGAGCTATTTTAGGTGAATATGATGTATAGTCTTTTTAACCAGCCCTGGGCACTTAGCATGTGTGTTTTTAGAGAGTGAGGTGTTTGCCAATGGAGATTGTGCAGCTGTGAAGGTTGTGTGGACATCAGCCTGGCTCCGAGGAGAGCTTGGTCGCAAAGGTGAAAGCTGCTGTTGTGTCCTGTGCTGCCTTTGGCTGCCTTGGTCTTAACTTCAGTTCCTGCTAGATACAAATCATCAGAAGATAAGTGTGACTGTGTCTTAAGGTCTGGTGAAAATGTTCAGATGTGATTTGATGATATGAGGACAGGAGCCTGTATGTCTTCAGTGCAGACTGACCTAGAAATGCAGTTAAAACATCTTTGCGTACTTTTCTTTGTATATTAAGTTCAGTGACATTCTGCAGCTTTGAAGGACTCTTGTTTTTTAGCTAATTGCCAGTCCCACTTAGTTGTATGAAAAAACAAACACGCAATTATTCAGTTCATTAACAAAAGTGAAGTAATCCAGAGAAACCTGCAGTGTTTCAGTATCGACCAGCCCGCACCATAAATCACTCCTTCACTTAAACTGTGCCCTGCGGCGTATAGATTCAATTTGTGATTACCCTACCGCGAGCGGAGCTAAGCAGCGTTTGGGGATGTTTTAAATGCAGCACACACTCGCCAGCTCACAAGAGAAAGAGAGCAGATCCTTTTAAACATGTTTTGCGTCTCTGCTACAAACAAGACCAAGAGCAGCTGCTGCAAATAATTAGGTTTGAGTGGTAGCTGCTTGCCAAGACAAACGTTGTTCCAGTAGCAGCTTTGCCCTCATCTGAATCTATGTGTTGTGCATGTGGGAACGCATTAAAGTTGGAATCCCGTTTTGTGATAAGGCACGGAGTGACTGCGGCTAGTACTTTTTATTTCAGCTCGGATGTGCGTGTGTGAGGTTTCGGTTGCCAGCCAAAGTGATTCAGAGATTCCCAGACAATCTTGCATGACTTCATACATGCCGACTGATGAAAACAGACAGAGGCATTGACGTCGGACAATCACAAAAAATGCATGAAGCCCTAAATCAACATGTTATGACACATGTAGCACTGCACATTTGTTCCTCATTGATTTTATACGGGCCCTGGAAGGTCTGAGTGCAGCTTTTAGTCGGGGTGATACCTTTCACTGGAAACTGAGAACAGAGTCCGGTTTTAATACCTTTTGTATGACATTTTGTTTGTGAATTTTTAGTTTTACAGTTTGCAGAATCTATCCACAAGGGGGCAGAAGTTTTGCTCTATGTCCCAAACCTATTTTTTGTGCCTTGTGATGAGTAGCACTACACCAAAGGGATATCTTTTGATTAAGGCTTTGATTAAAGGCTGAATCAAATCAAAAGTAGCCATTTACTTCATACAAAGCAACCATGAAGCGCGTGTTCCTGTTTTGTGTTAAGAAAAGACTTCCTCAGGATCCTTCTCCTTGATCTGTGGTTTATCTCGTCACGCTAATGACAGTGATCTGTATTGAAGCCTGATTGCGTGGTAGGAATTGCATGTCCCCATCCACTGAAAATGACCAGTATTAAAACGATAGACGTTCCATTTCAATGTTCCCGCTGAAGGGCTATCTTTAGATGAGTCAGCCACTTTCTCAAGTTCTTTGTTGCTGGGGCTGATCAAACAATGCTTTCACTTGGTTCAAACACAGACCTTTCTTTGACTCTTGAGAATATGGCTCAGGGGAAATATACCATGCACATGTGAAAGCCGGCAGTAACTTTGCACACTTCTATTTTGGTATCTCGAGCTCACAATAGCACCCCCAAGTGTTTTGGTTTAAGGTCATTCCGCAGTCTTGAAACAAGCCTGGTATTTTTCTATTGTCCCGTGCTCGGATTTGACGACCAGTTGTGAAGAAAATGTGTATTTTGTGAAAGATATATATGATTTATGTGTTTTGAGATGGTTAAGTTATGGAGCAACCATGATTGACCCCTGACCAGGCCCTTGTAGCTCCAGCCCAGGAATGAATGGACTGATAGAAAGTGTGGGGTTGCCGTTGGCGGCTAAAGGCGAAATAAGAGAAAGAGGATTGTAATGCTTTTCCTGGGATGTCCGGAGAGGCTTTTGTTCGTATGTCAGTGGTGGTAGATGCAGTACAGCTTTAGGAGGCCGAAAGGGAGAGCTGGGTCAAGACGGACAAAGGGCAAGTGGAAGGTGACATGACAGCTTTGAGAGAAAAGGGGGATGAGTGAGGAAGGTGTGAGGAAAGTGTGGAGCACTGTTTGAAGAGACTTGATTAGAGGTTAGATCTGCATCCCGTTGTGACACACGTGCTGCGTCTCAAGCACATGGACACTATAATCTTCTTGAGTTTGCTGCAAAGAGAAAAAGCGAAACGTGTACAAGATTTACCCCCTCTGTAGCCTGTGCACTGTCCCTGCTTTGTCATCCCTCTTGTCCATTAATCCCCTCCCCAGGGAGAAGCAATCTGTTTTAGCTCTGAAAGAGAAAGACCCTGCCTGTATCACGTACAATTAAGCAGCCGTCAGAAAGCGTTGGTGTAAAGTTTGGAGGCAGAAGTGCCGTCACTGGGGGGGCTGTCCTATTTCATCTGCCGTCTATCCCGAACAGAGATAATGGGACAGGAGGAACGGGACGGGGTGGGCAGGGGAATGAATACGTTTGCGCGCCCCTCCATAGCACTCCACAGCTCGACTAATAGAAGCCAGCATGCGTTTGTTTCAGCTCTTCTGCTTCTTTTCTTTCCCTCTCCCCCGGAGCGGACGAACACATTCAGGTTCTGCCAGCGCACCGTGCACGTGGAGTGTGCACGTACAAGAGCCGAGCGCTGGAGACTTGGACATGTGCTGCCCCTGGATCTGTTTGTCCGTGTTTCAACAGCTTGACTTTGTTGTGTGGTTGTGGAGTGGTTGGATGGCAAGTTGAATTAAAGCTTGTGTGCAATGTATGCGCTCATGTTTTTTGTGCTACTTTGCACAAACTGTTGCTTTTCCTGAGTTGCACAACACAACAACTAAAGTCTGTTTTCTCTGTCTCTTGAACAGTTGTTAATCAATTGCCTCAATTGTTAGAGGAAATGTAAAGGGTTGGCTTTTACTGTAAGCTTATTGGAATCTGGTCAGTTTCTCAGACTCTCAGATACAATTTTTGCCTTAAGATTTTTTTCCAGTTAGGATTGGAGAAATTAAATTACGAATGACATTGAGACATGCTTTGCAAACCACACAATGCCACGGGCGATAGAAAGACAAGCTCCTGTGTACAAATGACTGGTTACGTGTCTGTCTGCAGTGAAGTCTGCAGACTGCGCTCCAGTGAGTGACACATGGTGAATGTGATATCCAAATACACGCACAGGTGCAATCGGACAAATGGAGTTTTTACGAGTGGTATCGTGTTGGTGTGGTGGAGGGGTTTACGGCAACCAGGGTCACGCAAGCTGCTCCTCATGATCTATGTTTGTCTACGGCCCACAGAATATGCCTACACATGCTTCATATTTTAGGGGTGTTCAGTTTCAAGTGCCAGAAGCAGCACTATACTTTACAGAGGACTGCCGACTAAGAAGATCCACCTCTGCCTGCGGAGTTCTGCCTAATTGGTTCCTTGTGAGATTCAACTGATGAACAATAACCATTAGTTTTGTATTCCACCGTACCAGTGAGCACTACTGTAGATAAAGAGAACATATAGAATTCCTTCATGAACTCCATGAACTGTATGATGTAATCACATGCTACCACGCAAAGCTTGTGGAGTAAGACTTTTCTGATTTATATATATTTTTCCAATTCTTGTGGTTAATTTAGAGCTTTACAAAAAGCTTTGGTATTCCACATGCACTTCCTAAGTCAGTATTCATTAAAGTTTCAAGACTGGCCAACATTTGAAGCTTGTTCTTGCTGGCTGTCAGGCATCCTCACGAGCTCTCCCTTTATTAGCTGCCACTGTTCTGCTGATTTTATGGGGGGAAAAAAGTCAATCTCTTTGCTCTTGACAATTACCTCAGTGGAAACCTATTGAAGCAATTTGCCACAACTCTCTTTTGTGGTCCAGGGAATTATTTATCTGGGTTATATATTTGATATGTCAAAAGAATGTGAAAGCCACCCGTGCTCTGAGCGACTTTCTTTTGTACTGATGATGCGTTTCAAATGGGAGCACAAAGAACCCTGTATCATTAATCAGGCTTAACTGGCTCAAATCAGGTGTCTGGGAGAATGATAGAATATTTGACTTTTAACTTGGACACGGTTGTTCTGACATGCAATGACTTTCTTTCAGTGAACTTCATCTTGTCCATAAACGTTTCTAAATATAAAACTCTAAATCGACCTGAAGCAAAAGGCCTTACTCTGTTGATTTTAAATATGTGCCAACTCAGAAGTTGAACACAACCCATTACATTTTATGAAGCTCTTACCTTGCGTTATATCCCTCTATAAATTAGTGTCATACCTTCAAGCTGCCTTCTCTCACCCCACTGAAGGGTAAATATGCTTTTCCACTTGTAAAATTTGATCTTTTTGGTTTACAGCCCAATTTAAAGGTGTTCATTCAGGATATAAACACTTAAATACATACTTCTGCCGGCACTGGGCCTCCGCTCCTCTCTGCTCCTCTCCTTCCCAAACAACCATGACCTTGTGTATTACAATAATTTCCCTCATTGGGTCTGCAAACCCCATAGTGATTCTCAACCAACCACCTGCGGTTACTCCTCTTTGAAGCTGCATACATTTATTTGTGTGGATATAATGACCTGTACTAATAAATGAAAAACATCAGTGTATCAGCCATTCCAGTTTCACATAACACAGAGTTAAAGCTGTTCATTAATTTGATGTAGGGTTGCTCAAAAGCTCTATTGGCGAATGCAATACTTTTTTATGGTGCAGCTCTTTTGTGAAGCCTCATGTACCATTATAAGATTGGGAATGGGCCGGTCAATGTTGTGGCTTCTCGGGTCATAAACATGCGGGAACAAAGACTCAGTGATCTCTCCGCACCCCTGCACTCTGCTTGCTTTTTCTCTGTGGAATTTTGTCATAGATCTTGCATCCATTTTTGCATTTTGGGTAAAACAAATCGGCAAATCGAGTCTGAAAACACAACCACGGTTTGACTCTTTTCCCAGTCCGTGTCTGCGTTCCAAAGTGCGGCACAGAGGCGCTTCAGTTCACAGGCCCCGGAACGGTGTAGCCTGTCCTGCCCTTCAGTCGGCTGGCTGTGCTGCACTTTGACATAGGCCCCTCTCAGTGTGAAAGACCCACATCAGTCTTCAAGGCAGAGGACAAGCCAAACACACACTTGGATTACAAAAATATTTGCAGTGATCTCATATTAATCTAAGACCTCACTTAACAGCTTTATTCCCTCATGAAATGCACTGGGATTGACCAGACGTGTCTCCTTTCTACTATTAACACCACTAGTTTTCTCCTCGTTTCTACTTTTCCATAAACAGCTACTGCTTCTTAGTTTTATAAAGTCTTTGCCCTAATAGTTGTAACGCCGTATAAAGTCAGTCAGAGCCTAGCAGAATTCAAAGTATGCCATTCCGCTCCCTTTACCATTGTTCCTGTGTATCTTGGCCGCCTTAGAGATGGCCGAGGCAAACAGAGAGGGGAGAATGGAGAGAATGGTCAGGAATAAGAGGGGATTTGATGTGCTTTGAAATGCCCATTGTCCATAATAACACTGGGCCTTTTTATGAATGGCTGACTAACTTTAGCCAGCATTGCATATGGTTTGAGTTTTACTTGCATTTTGTTTTGGGGAATGTGAACTTGCTTACCTCTTAGCACTGTATTCACTTGGACATTAGCCAAAGACTGATGGCGCACACTTTAAATTGTTTTAAACTATATACTTAATCGGAATTTACGTGTATTCTTTGTAGTATGCGGATTGTTTTGAACTCACTCAATAAAACACAGCTAAAGTTAACAGCATCTTATTAGCCACGGCTGTGACAAATACTGTTACCTTCCAACTTCCTTTACGCACCCCCCTTTACTTAATTTTCTCCTTCCCTATGAATTTCCCCTCTTAACCCCGGTGTGTGGGTAGCCTCAGGTTGCTGAGGTTAGGTTAAACAAGCCACCATCAAAGTCATATTACCACGCGGGTCAGGGGAGGGTCAGGGTGCAGCGGGGTGTGCGGTTTCCAAGCTCTTACTAAGGGGCACAACTGCCAACCAGCCAAACAGTGCTCTCCGCAGCTCACCCGTTATACTGAGCTTTACTCTGCACACAGTCACAGCTGTCTTCACTGTAGCCGTACCAAATCGGCAGTGCCGAATATGCCAAATACTCTGCAAAAAGGAATGAGCAGAGATTAGCAAATAGAGGTGCTCAAAGTCCCAGTGTTGATGGCCATTAAGCTGAAAATTGGAAATCTTTTATGTTTCTGCCAGCTGTGAGTCCAAACAGTCCATAGTGCCCTTATTGTTTGAGGCCTTTGAACCAGTGTGCATTTTCTGTTCTGTCCATCTGCAGTATTCCTCCGCAGGTTTAACCACTCTGACTACAGCAAAAGCCCATTTAAAGGGTCATTAGTGATAATCCTCCAAAACAGTGAGGAAGAATGACCTTCCAGTCTTAGAATAGAGACCTTTTGTGTGGACAGTTCGTATATGAAAAGATGTCAATGAGATCTGAATAAAAAACTTTCCTCAACTAATTCTGTTAATATTGAAGTTGTATCATGTGTAATACTTGAACAGTTTGCACAGTAATGCTGTTATTTGTAGTTGGTCGCTCTTATCCACAAGAGTGCTTCAGGCAAGAGCAGTACACAAATATCTTTGTCAGCCATGTTTGCGAAACACAACTCTTAGCATTGACCTGATTCAGTCACTGAATGGGGATCAGCAAGAGATGAAGTCTATAAAGTAATTTCATATCGCTTACATTTTAACATACCACAATTAATCAGGACACAAGTGCCCCTTTTTGTTAACTTAATGAAAAACATAAAAAATATATTAGTACATGCTTTTTGGTACACTAAAAAATTTCCTGACGAACCTCCCATACTGCCAGGGGTCTCTAACACATCACCTGACTCCCATACAGCTACGTACACTTTACAGCCCCCTTGTGAATCCAATTCTTATGACAAATTAGTTTGAAACACTTGTTTACATCCACATCAGATGACGCCTAGAAGACTCAAGACTGAAGTAAAACTTAACATAAACAGGAAGCCAGAGGATAGATGGGAAAGACATATCACCATGTCACGGTCTTACTTAGTGCAGTCCATCTATCATTGCACGGTCTTCATCAAAAGTCACTCCATTGACTTTGAAATTGACAGCTGTCAGATGATCTATGTGTGCCATTACTGGGGGTCCTTATAAGTGAACTTCAGACGACCTAAGCAGAAAGTGGATCAGATGAAATTGAGTTAAGCTGAGAGGTAAGTTAAAGGACAGTGGGAGGGCTGCTTGCTCTCATAACTTCAGTATACATCCTGCATGCCTTATGCACGCCTCTTCATTAGCCTCTCAGACAGTGTAGCTATTGATAACTAAGATGAGCTACTTCACTGCTGCAAGGCGTGTATCCCATTCCACAATGAACCGTCTTGTCACATCTTTTCTTTGTATGGACAAGATTTTTTAGGTAGCCACTTGTTAAATTGAATTTGAAAAGTGCACTAGAATAACCTGTTTTACTACTAGTCTTCTACTTAGTATAAAAGAAATAATAATGCTACTTTTGTATTTCATTTGTATTGACTTGGTGGAGTGAGTAGTGCAGTTGTCTGACCCAGGATGAGCTTGCTGTGGTCCCTGCCACTCTACACAGGAGGCATGTTTGTCCAAATGGCGCCACTGTTTGCACAGGCCTGTTGTGATGACTGGCTGGCTGGTCCTGGCTCTTTGGCAAAGCAGCCAACTATAGAAGGATGACTAGTTTTGACACTAATATAGTATTAATTAGGATTAATGAATTCACAGTCTTGCTTTTCTTAATGTGTACCTGAATGTGGTCTATGAAATACAGTTGCACCGATTGACTACAGTAGTCACTCAGTATGTAATTGGGCTAAATCTGTGTCTGGGGCAGCCCAGTGGGGTTGTACTGGGCTCAGGTGTCATAGACCTGCTGTCGGTTTTCAGGCCATTAACTCAGAATGGAGGGCAGCATGGTGCCACTGTGGTTTTGTCCACAGGCAGCACATATCCTCAGGCGCTGATGGACCACTCATTATTATAGCTTCTTGCTTCAGCTCATGTCCTTCAGGCTCATTGTAGCTGCACAATATTATAAAACTGTCATGAGTTCCATATCATCCATTGTTATCAGACAGGATGTTTAGACTTTGATAGTCAGCCATGAGTCCACAACTCCTGAAAAGAGCAGGAGGCATCAAAGTGTTGTGATGACTCACTGGTAATGTGTGATTGGTGACTGTGGCATTGGAGTTAATGTAGTGGAACTCTTTGTCTGCCTCTATGCCCCTTGCCCCTCCCCCTAGTGTGGTCCCATCCTCTTCACCAGCCCCTGTCACGCTTGAATCACCAGGGGTTGACTTTTGAGTGACAGGCGGAAGGGACCCCATGATTGGCTGATTCCAAACAGTGGCTGTGGGTCTTTGAGAGTGGTCAGCCAATGGACATGCTCATGGCTCAGTTTGCTAAACAGCACTTCTTCAGTGGAGATGGAGATTTCTCGTGTGTGACAGTGGACTGTAGGACTCACTATCAGAAAGATGAAGATAGGCATAAGGAGAGAAAGAATCTCTAAGGTGGAACCGGCTTACATCTTTCCTGTTTGACTTCAGTTTGCAACTTGTGACGTGTTTGTTTGTCGTTTTGTTCTTTTTTAGAGTTTTCACTCCATAATGGTCTCTTTATCTTTTTTTTCCATTGTTTCTCTTCACAGTTGACTGTGGCGCTGGGAGCAGCAGTGTGAGTTTGGGGCCTCTCTAGTACTGCAGTAATCCTCAGCCCTACCCGTCCTGTGCGCGGGCACGGGCACCATGCTGCTGCCGTGGCTGGCCTGGTTGGCCCTGCTTTCTCTGGACTGGGCCCCTGGAGGCTCTGCCTTCACCACCAGGTCCCAAGGGCTGAGGGGGCGCATCCAGAGAGACCGGAGGAACATCAGACCCAATATCATCCTCATTATGACAGATGACCAAGATGTAGAGCTTGGTAAGACTGAAACACGCTCCGCTTTCTGCTGTGCTCCTTGATCTAATGTTTATATGAGCTCAAAGATTTGACACTTTTCATTTCATTATTGCTGTCTTAAGTAGCTCGCATGAGTGTTTCATCTACACATGAATTATTAAACAGACGCAGAATGGCCATCTGGCCCATTTACATTGTGAATTATTGTTTTGTCAAAGGACATTTCTTTCAAAACTCTGACATGACGTATAATAAATACAGGAGAAATAAGTGGACTTTACACTATGTTGCAGGTTCCCTTCAGGTGATGAATAAAACTCGTAAAATCATGGAAGATGGTGGCACATCCTTCACCAATGCCTTCGTCACCACTCCAATGTGCTGTCCATCACGCTCCTCCATGTTGACGGGCAAATATGTCCATAACCACAACACGTACACCAACAACGAGAACTGCTCTTCTCCTTCCTGGCAAGCTCAACACGAGCCACGCTCATTCGCAGTCTACCTCAACAACACGGGCTACAGGACAGGTTGGTCATACCAGATATGTTCTCAGTGTATACAAAACACTCTCCATGGTTTTCCCTCATAGTGCTCTGCATGTTGTTTATAATCTGATTTACACACATCGTTCAAACATTTGAGATAGAAATGTGGACAATGACTATTTTACCTGGAAATGGGTGATTTTGAATGGAATAGGTCTGCGTAGTAGGTGTACAGTACAGGTAATTGTTACATGGAAAAACTTAGGTGATGCCAGGCTTTTGAGTGGCAGTGTGTTTATCACATCCTGCTTAAACTTAGCCCAGGTATGGCACTCGTGGTGGTCAAGAGTTTACCGTAAGCTTGAGTTCATGTGTGGCTGTGAGAAATGCAAACATGGGGATGTGCCAGCTCTCAGTCATGTCCCATCATGTATGAACGACAGGCACTGCAGTGGGCAGCCCAAAGGGGTCCAGGGGCCCGCAAGCACGTCTTGTGGTTTTTACTCCTGTGCCTTACACTGCAATTAGCCTTTTTTGCGACACCCTGGCTCTTTGCCCAGCCTGCACAAGAAAGTACCACACATGCACATAGATAAACTCATGCAGGAGGTATGCTATAGTCATATACGTTCTGTGATTTCTTTTACAACTATTCTCTCCCATCTCTCAACAGCCTTTTTTGGCAAGTACCTCAATGAGTACAACGGCAGCTACATTCCTCCTGGGTGGCGCGAATGGGTCGGATTGATCAAGAATTCTCGCTTCTATAATTATACCGTGTGCCGAAATGGTTACAAGGAGAAACACGGCGCAGATTATGCCAAGGTATGTGATCCCATAATTTCTTTTAAAAGGAGTCCATTATCTTGATCACTCATTTGTTTTCGCAGCATGACTTAATATGTAGACTGTGCATGAGAGATTGAAGGTTTCGTCCGGTTGCTAAATAGACAGTAGATGTATCACAATATTATTATCTGGCTGGCAGGCATCCTCAACCGGGAATTAGAGGGAATGAGCAGACTGTGCGTGGCGTCTTTGCACCGTGCCTTTTATGATCATACATTGGAGCAATTGGATGCTGTAAACTTTAAATATCCAAACCACCTCTTTTTCCCCTAAATGTACATATAATAGAATATATGGCATTTTCCTGAATCAGGTAACCCCTGTTTTAGCATCACTCAAAGTAATTGCCAGGCAGTTTATGCACAATGCAAGGAAACAAGATATCATAGACATGAGAAATCTAAGAGGAAGACTTTGGATCCTTGCCAAATTGGCCTCTCCAAACGATGCACACCAAAATGTTAGCGCCGTTGTTCCTGTGCCAACTTGGACAGGGGTGCAAAGTTACTCTGTGCTGTACTGTTTACACTCTAAGGGCCCGGTCAGCAGTTTATGGTCTGCTAACCAAATGGACACTATTTGCTATTGACTGTACTGTATATACTTTTGGAGGACAGGTCTGGGACTTGGGGAGCCACTGGGAGTTGAGAGGAGGTGGGCCACAGAGATCGCAGCTGGCTGACCAAATCACACGTGATTTGATGAGGCATGCGCTCACATTTTCCACACGGAGGAGGATGAGTTCACAGAGGTTGACGCCTTAGACCAAGGACTTTTATTTGACATTTTGATTAAGGGTTTGTTCCATTGATTCTATAGAGTCCGGATGGCAAATCTGCTGTGCCGAGTTATGTTGGATTTACCAGGTGCTAATGGAATGTGATGCAGAATTACTATGAATAGAAGGCGCTCCTGTGAAGTTCAAATATGTTGAAATAATTAGTTTTGCACCATTATGTCGCTGTCACCTACTACATGTCACTTACAAAAGGCTGAGTGTGTAATCATAGACTTGTTATGTATTAGAAGGATTTCCTCATGACACAACCACTTCCTTGCCAGGACCTTTGTAGCAGTTGCTCAGATTTTAGGACCTTTTGGAATGATCTACTGTTAGACTTTTTTGCCCTGTGAATCACAATGGACAGCCTATTGCAACAGGCCTTTAAATCTGGCCCATCTATAAAGCCTATTAAGGGAGACAGGATGTATTGGCCAAACCCACTTCTGACATTTAAGGGAAATCACCCTTTCCCCTTTTCAATCCCTCCCTGGCACTCCCTTCCGTATGTTGTATGCCAGGCAGCAGCTGAGGCGTGCCAGAGCTGCAGGTAGTGTCTAATCTGTTGGAAACGTTGCTATTATGATTTAAGTCCAGGGCGTGAGCTATTGTATAAATTATACTCCACCAGATCTTGATAAAACTCCATTTCATCCCATATTTTGTCGAGTGTAACCACTTCCTGTGTGGAAATCCTTTCACTGTTTATTACATGCACAGTGTAGTGAGCCCTGGGATTTTCTTTTTCTTTTCTTTACAGTCTTTTCCATTCTGGATTTGCCAAAGACATAAATCCCCCAAAGCATTGAATTGCGTTTTTACATTTGGCATTTGTTTATGATGCTTGTCCTTCCCAATGCAACTCTCATATTTAGAGTGACTTTTGAGTTTGAACTGGCACAAAGCCGTGACAATGTGTGAACAGATTGTGCTCCGTACTCTATCCTGTACTGTGCATCTAAATACGGCATTTTCAGTGCAAGACTTGTCGGCCATTGTATGATATAACGTCATATCATTGTTTAGGGTTATGTCATTGAAATGAGTGATCTCAAAAAGGTTGCAACACAATAAACTGGATGTAATGATGAAAGAGTGGACACAATGGGTAATGGGGACAGGAGAGGGGGACTTGGTCATAACAGCATACCAGTGAAGACACTAGGCCCCGCTCACATCAAACCATGTCACATTGAATAGTGCAGAGAGTCAGTGATGGGGCAGCGGTCCATAGCCTGTATACACACACACTTGGATTTACTCTCAGGCAGGCTGCCAGCTGTTGACTCGACAGATTGGTACGGCCGTGCACTCAATGGCCCCGGTTCATAGCAGCTCTGCCTCACGATTTATTTGAAAATTACTGGAAGAGGAAAACGGCATGTCACAGTGATTGAAAGTCTTGCTGTGAATTACTTTATCAATGTGGCTGTTGTGCGTTCTCAATAAACAACCTTTTACTTGAAGTCTTTTTTTAGCCCTTGTGTCCCTCGTAAAAGTATTGAAAGCGTTCCTTTTTTCTTCCTGCAGGATTACTTCACTGATCTGATCACCAATGACAGCATCAACTTTTTCCGCATGTCTAAAAGGATCTACCCGCACCGGCCCGTGATGATGGTCATCAGTCACGCGGCCCCCCACGGCCCAGAGGACTCGGCGCCGCAGTTTGCCGAACACTTCCCCAACGCCTCTCAACACATGTAAGCTAATTTCCCATTGTATGTAACCTCACAGTCAGCAGGGATCCTCCAGACCAGTGTTTACCTTCTCCTCCGCTGCTGCAGTCAGAAATCCACCTAGACTCATAATGATTTTGTGTATCTAATAACATTACTGCACGCATGCCTTTCTAACCCAGCGATGACAGGCAGCAGAGACGCTGCATGGGCTAGCATAAAATCAGAGTGATTTATTGTCTAAGAATAGCAGAGGAAAAACACCAGGGAGATGATTTGAGATTTTTTTGAAGAGCTGCAGTCTTGCCAAGCTGACCTCCTTCAGTTTTCATTACTCAGAAAGAGGCAATAGTTTGGGTTTGCTGGTTGCTTAGACTGTTGGCAAACAAACTGAAAACACCAATTACCATGTATGCCTGAGTAAAGATCCATCTTCCTCACAGTTATGCAGACAACAAGGCTGTCTGGTCAAAATGTCTTTCTTTCTCCTGATCATTTGTGTGTATTTAGTTGTAAATTTGCTCATAATTGTCCAGCCTGTCTTGTGCGTTTCCCATCTTTCCTCAGTCACTATTGGGCAGACAGAAGGCTTCCTGACCCTGTCCATATCAATCAGTAGTAGCACCAGTGTGCCCATTGCAAAGAGGAATGCATTGTGTGGTCTGGAACAACCTTTGAAATATTAATTTATTTTTAGCATGAATTGGGGGGAGGAGGGTGCTGGCCTGATTTGTTGGGTGACTAAAAAGGGGGGTGCCTTTCGCTGCATTGACTGTATTAGGAACAGGGTGTTGTCAGCGGTTGCTATGGGAGCTCAGGTTGTTGTGCAGTGGTTCTTTGTTTTAATGGTTGTTGGTAATGCCGAGGAATAAAAAATGTGGGAACATTTCATGGTTAAATGCCACAAAGTAATTTGTTTTATAGGTTGAAGGGATTTAGTCTCCTGTTACTAAGCTACTTTCTTTGGGTTGACATGGTGGCAACATTCTGACAGAGACGGCGTGGCAGCGGAGGAGTCGCCTCATAAATCAAACAAGTGTCTGTACTTTGACAGGAACAATAGCAGGGAGCAGGTTTGTTGTTAATGCTATTAACATTCCTGACAGAAGGTATTTTTACTATGTAGCTAAGATCCTAGCAAGCTCCTGTCACACTTTCAACACTCTAGTTGTGGTTTGTAAATATTACACTTAAATTAGTCTGAAACAAATGATGCTCTAGGCAGTGTTGTTAAGCCTCATAGTGTCAATAGAGTTTTGTGCGGCTGCTGCAGCTGGGGTGAACAGTAGGCCATGAGCCGCTATAATCCAGGCCTAATACTCTGCCTGCTTACGACAGGTGGCAGGTGTGACCCCACCTATGAACCTGCTCTTTTCTTCTGACCTCTGCATTCCTGGTTGCTGCTGTCCAGGGCCCCATACCATGGTGGCCCGCTGCCCAGAGACGGGTCCCTTTGTGGAGCTTATTAGACCGCCAAGCTAAGTGGGTGAAGAGTTCACCTTTCACAAAGTGGCCCTAAGGAGAAGAGGGCAGAAGGCAGCTCTATCATGTGTTGTGTATTGAGTGGGCTGCATAACATTGTTCTGTTCTTACATTGACCCTTTTAGGTCGTAGTGACAGATAAGTTAGGAGCCTCTCTTAGCTTCCTTGTTACTGTTTTACTCCTCTTGTTTTTCCTGCATTTCAAATGACCATGACTTATTAGGTTTTGGTCCAGAAGTTGTTGCAAACTTGACTTTGGGGCCTATTATTTTCTTAAGCATGTGCCAACCCACAAATGACTGGCCTGTGCCAAGAGCGGAGCGGGAGAGTCTCGTCTGTGTGAGAGGAGAGGGAGGCTGGGAGAGGTGTGGAAAAACGGCTCCAGCAGTAGCAGCTCAGTATTTGGCCATTTCCTTCAACAAACAGAGCAGCTACTGATGCATGTCAAAATGCTTGTGGACCAATATGGCACCTGTTCCTCGCTGCACAGTGCAGAATGTAGCATGCAGGTGTTTGAGTATCTTCATACAGTAATAATGAAGCTGTAACTCTGTTATCAAATATCACTTCTGCTTTGCCATTGGTTTGAAAAAAAGGCCTGCTCTTTTTCCAGAACTCCGAGCTATAACTACGCACCGAACATGGACAAGCACTGGATCATGCAGTACACCGGCCCCATGAAGCCCATCCACATGGAGTTCACAAACTTCCTCCACCGCAAACGACTACAGACACTATTGTCTGTGGATGATTCAGTGCAGAAAGTAAGTCTTTTAGCTTATAATGTAAATCATGGGAAAATGGTCCTGGTGCTAAATGTTATATTTCTCTTGTAGGTATATGAGATGTTGCTAGAAACTGGAGAGCTTGAAAATACCTACATCATCTACACAGCAGATCATGGATACCACATAGGACAGTTTGGTCTGGTCAAAGGGAAATCCATGCCTTATGACTTTGACATCCGTGTGCCATTTTTCCTTCGAGGACCTAATGTGGAAGCAGGTGCTGTGTAAGTTAAACCTGATGTGTTCAGAATATCACAAGAAAAGTAAACGCACACCCATTGACCACATCTTGATCCATCCACAAATTGAAAGTATTTTTCCTGTGCTTCATCAGAAACCCTCACCTGGTGCTGAACATCGACCTGGCTCCCACTATCCTCCACATCGCTGGACTCGACACTCCTCCAGACATGGACGGAAAGTCTATTCTCAAGCTGCTGGAGCAAGAGCGCTCTGGGAACAGGTCCGTGAGGCTGTCTGAGCAGTGGCCATTATTTACTGTAATTACACCACATTCCAAACACAACTGTGCAACACGGCTCATTCTCAATTATTGTGCAAAAGGAAATTTCCATAACCAATGATTAATTTAGCTGCAGCTGAGTGGTGCAGTGTGTTCAAGGTCTATTTTTAAAGCATTACAAGTTCAAAATTATCCAGAAGGTTCAGACTGTCTTTCAAGATTAGATGATATTGGAGAACACCCACATTTTTATGACCTGTTCTTATTAAACTGAAATCATGTTCAAACATCTGCCGTTATTATGTACCATTTATTAGATTTGAAATTGCATCCACGTAGAATGTACCTGTGCGTCATATTACTGATTGTGTAATTTTTATTTTCCCCCCAGATTTAAAACAAACCGGAAACCTAAAGTCTGGCGGGACACATTCCTTGTGGAGCGGGGGTAAGCTTTTCATTTCTGCACCACAGACAGATCCATGTCATTTCAGCTCACTGTGGGTCGAACCTGACCAAACACTAGACTGGGTTCAACAATCAGCTTCCAAAAGAGGCTCCGTTGCGTTCTCCTGTGGTTTCTTTGTGATATCGGATAGACACTTCCTGACCACAGCTGACTTGCAATGGAGCTTTTCTATTCTATTCCTTTGGTAAAATTAGACATCCCACACAGATTAGAAAAACTGCTGAAAGATCTGTTGACACATCACTAACCATTGTGTTTGATCATTTCCAATAAAAACAGACTTGAATTGTGCGTTGATTAAATCTTTGCAACAAATCTCGGCTTGGCCTCCGAAGCAACAGAGTATCTTTCATCTATTTATCCTTCAGAGACAATACATCACAATCTAGTTATGTGTTGGAGTTTGATAGATATAAAGTTATGATTTGAAAAAAGGAAATATGTGAGATTGATTCTTGTAATTGTGACATATTTCTGTTAATCACGTTCAGAAAGGCTGCTTTAGTCATTTCTTTTGCTAAATTGCTATGGCATTTTTTTGCAGAGATTTTAAAGATAGAAATACCATCTTGTTTTGTCTGACAAACCCAATGAATTCTTTAGTTTGCAACATTCTAACAGTGCATTCTGGCACAGGCATCTGGTGGTTTATGTAACGTGTTTCAGCATACGACTGCACACTCATCATTGACTTGTCATTGTGTATTTATTCACAACAACATGCACGGTTTTGCATGTATCCTCTTCTAACCCTAAGAAAAGAGAGGATATAGTTGAACGCAGAGACTGACAAAAACAGTTAGTTAAAAATCTCCCTTGGCAAAAGCGGTCAGATCCAGCTCAGCAGAGTGAGAGCGTGGTCCTCTGTCCCCTCTGGAGGCCTTTGGTAAACAGCTCTGGACAAGACAACAACCGCAGCCTTAAACGGCTTGTTTTTCACTTTGTCAACGTCATTTGGAGCTAAGAGTCCTGCTGGCACAGAGCTCAGGCTGCAGCCAGGAACAGGGAGGAGGTTTGGCTGCGGTGGTGAGGAGTCTGGCCAGAGCTGGTGGTAGTGGCACATGAGAAGGCGACATAGAGGACCTGTGCCATGCCAAGAGGGGTCACAAACCTGGCCCATGGCGGAGTGTGGGTGTGAGACGCACTAATACTGTATAAGTGATGGATTATAACATGGAAAAACACTGAGGCAGAGGAGCCCTTTGTCTCATGTTGCGCCTCTTGAACAATATGACACGTTATAGGAAATAGTTTTATAATCATATTTGTTCTGCGGTTTGTCTATGACATACAGGTACTTCTATATACTGGATATATACTTTATTAATCCTACATGTTGTCAGTAGCCAGACAGCACAGATACAGATTGGAACTTTGCTTAGATAAATATTTCTAAACGTCATGCGATGCGATTCTGTAAAAGACTAAATGCTTTTGACCCCTAAGCTAAATCCCCTCCACAGTTTAGCTAAAACACCATTAATGTGTTTATGTTTCATTATTGGAGATGATTTGTTATTAATGTCAAAATATCAAAACAAAATCTATATCAATACAATTCTTAAGACAACAACAATATTACAAAATAAAAAGATTAACATTGTATCTCATATAAAAACATGTTTAGCTATGTGTGTTGAGAAATCATTTTGAATAGTTTTATCTTTGTACTTATTTATTTGAAACGGGACAGTGCACATTAATCAACATTATACCATGGAAATGTACCCGAGGTATAATTTTCATCGGTAATCCCGTGGGCACATGTTAAGGCCAGCCTATAAATAAAAAAGCTAATTAAGAACACACTTAAATTTGTTTTTCCCTCCTCATCTTCGCTCTCTGTGACGCAGCAAGATCCTGAGGAAGAAGGACGACTCGCCGAACACGCAACATACCAACAGCCTGCCCAAGTACAAGAAGGTCAGAGAGACGTGCCAGCAGGCGGAGTTCCAGACGCCGTGCGAGCAGCCCGGACAGGTAAGAAAAGCAAACACGCCCCCCTCAGATGATCACATGACCCCGGCACCTTCAAACGGCTGTGAACCAAACGGCGTCTCCTCCTCCTTCGACGCCTTACAGCATGTCACAGCTGTTAGCGCTTGAACTTTTACTCCGCGCCGCAAATCAAACAGCCATTTACAGAACATCACTTGGCTCATAATGGGAGCCTTCAGAGCCATTTTGCGGTTCAGTCACATTCTGAACTGTTCTTTAATCTTGGCCTATTAATATGCTGGCAGGCCAACTCTGCACGGCCTCGGAGTTTATGGAACAATACTAAAATTCATGTCGTGAATATAGTAAGTAAGTCATCTTTTATGTATACAGCGTATTTTACAGACCATGGTCACCCAAAACGCTTTACCATGGTTGAGAGTTCAGATATTTTTCCATTCTCTCCACACACGTTGATGGCAGAAGCGAGACGCCGGACACACTAGAGCATCGAACCTATTGTACATGTTTTTAGTGGTAGGAAAAACCGGAGCAGACACGGGGAGAACATGCAAACTCCACACAGAAAGGCCTAGAGGTGAAATCAAATGATACATAGGGGCTTGCTGAAAAAAATCCAAATCAGTTTAATTCATTTTGGTGTTTTTTTACTGCTTTGTATTGTATCGTTGGGAAATATATCATATCGAATGGAGTCCTTTTTTTAGTGGTAGGGGAAACCGGAGCACCCGGAGGAAACCTGCACAGACACAGGGGAGAGCAGGTTTTTCTCCACACAGAAAAGCCTGGAGGTGGAATCGAACCCAGGACCTTCTCGCTCCAGCACAAGCTCTAACCGTTACCAGATGGAGTTGTTTGCTAATCTAATCTCGAGCGGTTTTTATAGTCGCCAATTAATGTGCGTTTCGTGGAGTATTTGAAAATGACGTGTTGAGAATGTCTGAGCGCGGTGCGTCTGCTTAAAGGGCACCTGTGGAAATGGTGCGACCGAGGCATCAGACATTTACATCATAATGTGGAGCTGAATTACACAAAGTCGCAAGTGGCTCGTCTGGCTTGATTTAACACGGCCTCCCAGAACGCGCCCTAAAAGGCAGTAAAGCTCCGACCTGGCTCTGAACGCAGCTGCTCGCTCTTTATTGTTTCCTCCGCCTGTCTGTCCGAGCGCCGCACTTGTCTCCGTCCACAAAGTCATACTCGGCGAGATCTTTACAAAGGAATGAGGACGATAAACTTCAGAGAAATCCAGTCTGATTTAGTTTGAGGAGGATTGTTTGTAACGACCACAACATCCTTGATCCTCACATTCCTCCTCAGTGGACACTTCTAGTCTGGCCACACGATTAAAGAGACGATTGTTTGTGCGAACGGTAATCATACACAGGCGTCATAAAAAGACTCTTTCCAATGACACTGATGACTGTTTTCCCCAGACCCTGAACCGGTGCCGCAAATCAAGACGTACATTTTTATCGTCAATGTCACAGAAACTCAAAACAATGACATTTTGTTTGGTGTATGAGCCAGAGTTTTAATCAGGGCCAAAAGGGTTTTATCAAGTCCAATGCAGTTTGATCATCCAGACAAGAAATATGGCAATGATATGACAGAAGTTAGTCACTCTAGAGAAAGTCTTAAAAAATATATTTATATTAAAAAAATCTGTATTATTCTTTTGTGTAGTTTTTTTAAGAATTAAAAACAATATTATTTTTTCACTTAGTATTCTTTGATTTTGTGATATTTTTTTTCAATATTTTTTTAATGACTTTTTTAAAATATGTATAGATTTTGTTTTGATTTTTGATTCATAACAATTCATTTTCAACAACTGAAATGTAATTGCATCGTATCTTTGTTCAAACGGGGCTCCACGTTAGCTTACAGGTCACTTATAGCCTTTCTTTTGTACTGTTTTGTATTGTATTGTTGGGAAATGCATTGTGCTGAAGTGAAAGTCTGCTGTGTCTTGATGCCTATATCGTATTGTCAGGCTTATGGAGTATGTGTGGTATCGGCAGGATTTGGACCATCTCCAGACCTACTTGTAAATAGGAAATCAATGCTGAGTCATGCCTGCTTCTCCCTATAAAAAAACCTTGGTTTTATCTTCCCGATTTGAGAAACCCGCTGTTCCCACACCCCAGATCAGCTGTGCCTCTGTTTTGTTTTGGAAATGGAAGAAACTAAACAGTGTCCACTGCCACTTTAACTCCTAATGCCTACAGAGATCAGCTCTGAGAGAAATATGAGCAGGAGAAACAAGTGCTGTTTTTATCTGATGAATCATTTAACACGGGCCTAAATCATGTGGCATCTTATTTGATTTTTTCTATTCTTGTACCGTCTGCATTTTGGTTGATCTTGTTTTCTTCTGGGGACTACATTCCTAAAAATCACAAAATAGATGTGGTTTTAAAGTGTCAAACTTTAGACATACCTCATTTGTGTGGCAAAGAAGTTCTCTTTTCTCTCCTGCTCAGACTTGTCTGAAGACTAATCACGTCTCTCTCTGTGTTGATAGAAGTGGCACTGTGTGGAGGAGATCTCGGGGAAGTGGCGCATCCAGAAGTGTAAAGGGGGTGGGAAGGAGGGCTCCAGGAAGAGGGTCCGCAGCCTGAGGCCTCACCGCAGCTACGACCACAGGGAGCGAGGCTGTGACTGTGACCAGGTCCTGCTCAAACCCACCCGGGCCGAGAGGCGATCGCACCGGCCGGTCCCCTCAGGCCAGCGTCAGTACACTGCTTCTACATTTGACAGGAGCTGCAAGAGGGCCGAGCTTTCAGGGTCCGGAAGTAAAATGAAGAGATTTGAAAGTCTGAAGATGCCACAGTTATTTTCAGACAAAAAACACACAAAAAACATAATTAGAACTCAAAATATGTTTTCAAAACAACATTTTAAAACTAAAAATGCTGCATATGTTCTGGAAAAGGAATTAGAAATAGATGTTTTGGTTACCTCCTCAGTTTGAATGTTTCAGCTTTTTAATAATTATTTTTGAATTTTACTTCCGCCACCAGGTAGCTCCTCCCCCTTCGCAGCGCCAAAAGATCACTTTCTAATGAGATGAAGGCGGCGCCTCGAGGTCTGATATGTTCAGAACACTTAATTACTCCAACAGAAAGTCTTGTAAAGATTAAGACCAAGGCACATTTAATTATAAAGGTACTTTTATGCAAAGAATTATGAAATGTATTATTTAGGAAAAGTTAGGTACCCCAGTTTTAAGGCATTCTGTGCTAATATTTCTGTACTTTTTTATTACTTGATTTTCATAAAGAATAAAAACATGGTAATCTCTATAAATGTTCTGAACATTATAAATCAGTGGTTTTATCTGTGATCTTACACCCTCTAGTGGGCACTAGATCACACTGCAGCTGTCCTCACTGCTGCACACTGATGAGTTTTTCTTTTTCGACTCCAGGCTTCCGTCCCAGATTCCTCCACACCCGTCCTGCCAGGTCTCTCTCAGTCGAATTCGAGGGTCAGATTTACGACGTGGACCTCCAGGCCGATGACCAGTCGGCCGTGCGACGCCGCGTCATCTCAAAACGCCACTACAACCCTGAGGACCCGGCCCTGGGGACCGGTGACGGCTCCGAGGAGATGCTAGCAGACGACACCAACGCTGTAGGATACCCCAACTCTGTCAGAGTCACGCACAAGTAAGAGGCTGTTGAATTATACATGCTCCTCCTGGGCCGCTCCCATCAGGCCACAGCCTGCAACATACTCTGGTGCTTTCTATGTATCACATTTTCAACTTATTTAGTGAAGAAGGTTGATTAAAGCTGGGGTGAGCTTTCCTGTCTGGACAAACTGATCTAAAGATGTGACGAACGCCAAAAACACATACATGTGACACGTGAATCAAACTGTTGGAGAGAGTTTTTATTCCATCGTTCCATTTCGTTGTTGTTTGAAAGCTTGCTCCCCCAGCTTTAAGTTTGTGTTTATTTCTGCTCAGGCCTTTTATTAATAAAAGGATGTTCCCTGTGAGCAATTTAATTGTCTGTTGTTTTGTGTCAGTAGTAGTTTTTTCTTACTTCTGTGGATAAATGTTTTAATAAACAATGATGCTCCTTCGTGACTACGTGTTGTCATGAGGCAAAATTCTACTCTTGTTTCAATCTCTGCAGGTGCTTTATGCTCAACGACTCTGTCCACTGTGAACGGGAAATCTACCAGTCTTCAAAAGCCTGGAAGGACCACAAGACCTATGTGGACCAAGAGGTGAGCGGAGGAAATGGTCTCACTAGATCTCCTCATTGATGGTTCTCAACGTGTTTGAATCATAAAATACTTGTATCAAGGCTGTGCTAAAAAAAATGGCAATCTCAACTTTTTTCTTGTCCCGACATGTGCGTTCAAAGAGAGAGACATGAATCATGCAGTGTTTCTCCTAAACTTACTTTTTGTTTCTCGAAAATGGTGAGCAAGAAGCAGCACAATTGTTCCTAAATATTCCTAAATGAATTGAACACATTGAGTGTTCTCTCCCTGTCTGTGCTCCATTATACATCACTTTTTGTTATTACTTTTTATTGAAAATTTGAAACCGTCAATAATATCTTTATATTCCCCCAGATTTCCCAACTTCGATATTTTTAATATTTGAAAAATGTTAAATACCAGCCTTTCATGGTGCATTCTGGTTCGAAATTGAGTTTTAAAGCTTTGAGACTTTATAGAGGCCACTCTCGGCCACTAGGGGCCACTAGGGGCCACTCTCGGCCGGACTCCCTCCTGATGTGTCCTGTCTTTTCCAGCTCGAGGCGCTCCAGGACAAGATCAAGAACCTGCGTGAAGTAAGAGGTCACCTGAAGAGGACTCGGCCCGACAACTGCGACTGCGGCAGGAAGAGGTGTGTGTTATTTACCTAAAGAAATACATCCATCTGTAGGCTTCAATTCTTATTCTTCTGTTTATAAAAACAGCTATTTTAGCAAAGGCATCAGAAACAAGGAGAAATTGAAGAGCAGAAAAAATCAACTTCACCCATTTAAGTGAGTTGGTACTCTTGTTTGTCCTGTGCAGTACCATCATCCACTTTAATAATCCTCATTCAAACTCACAAGCATCATGTCACAGACAGATCATCACTGACACTGCTGCTGCGGCTGCATGAGCACGACTCTGTCAAACTCTCATCTCATTTTGAAAAAGAAGCATGTGGCATTTTAAAGCACATTTGATAATCACAAGAGCACGGAAGTCTTTGGTGGAGGGTCCGCCTTGTTTTAGTTTCAAACATTTCAGCAAAAACAGTCTCAATGGAAACGAGACGAGAGGACTACAGATTGGATGAAACGAGTCCACTAACATTATGGCACATTTATCTAATAAAATTTGAATATGTTATTTACGTATTTAGTGAAAGATAACTGAGTTTATTGCAGAGATTCTCATCTGGGACGTGTCGGGACACAAATACAAGTGTTTTCACAATATATGCTTGTTTTATAAGTATTGAGTTATGGCACAAAGTACAAAACAAAATAGAAAATGTATTGTAAACAAATCTTACAATAAAAAAGAAAAATATTCTATTTCCTTGCTAAATTTGGTTTTCATCTAGTTTTCAGTGGATTTTCTATGGATGAAAATGTTTATGATTTTATGGACACATTTCAAAATATTTTTTTTCTATCAAGGACAATTAATATTTCTCTTTGATAAAAATGTCTGCTTTTCTGCAAATATTGATTAAAAAAAAAAGTCTCCCGACTCAAAATGATCCTGCGACCCACTTGTGGGCCCCGTCCCAGCAGTTGAGAACCACTGGTGTATTCCATGGAACATTCCTGAGAAGGCAGTGACACGTTGATGAGACGAGCAGGCGCTGGACCCGCCACCAAAAACATTCAACAGAAAAGCTCAGTCTCTGCTCGTCCTGATCCTAAAGCGCCTCTGTCCCACAGGGAGGCGGCGCACGAGGTGGACGCTCGGGTTCAGCTCTACAACGAGATCCGCCGCCGAAAGAAGGAGAGAAAAGAGAAAAAGAGGCTGAAGAAAGGAGACGACTGCAGTCTGCCGGGACTGACCTGCTTCACTCACAACAACGACCACTGGCAGACCGCGCCCTTCTGGACCAGTGAGTGCCAACGCACACCAACGCACGCCAACACACACCAACGCACACCAACACACACCAACACACACCAACACACACCAACGCACACCAACACACACCAACACACACCAACACACACCAACACACACCAACGGAGAGACAGATGCATCGCTGTTAGGGCTGTGCTAAATGAATCAATATTGTATGAAATAAAACCAAAAAAGCAATCATATATTTTTTTGATTAACATTTTTTAACTTTTATATCAATTATTAAGGCGACAGTGGCTCAGTTGGTAGAGTATTAGCCTTTAGGCTTGAAGGTCTTGGGTTCGAGCCCACCGTAAGACCTACTTCACGACTCCCACTGATGACTGCTGTCGTTGTGTCCTTGGGCAAGACACTTAACCCCACTTT
>JAPMNZ010833510.1:0-12477 GCA_029875035.1 Pomatoschistus microps | reverse complement strand
ATATATATATGTTTTAAACCATGCTGAAGTACAATCCAAGTAAAGTACAGTGTGTAAATCGATCGACACCAAAGTCAGAATAGATTGCTTACAACAAAGAGCTGGACAGCTGGTTGTTTGCGAACAGCAGGGTTGGCTTTCTTCGCTTTGACTATAACCTTGACGTCATCATCCGACAACCTCGTCTCCAATTCCTCTGCATATTTTTTTCTCTTAATCTGCCGATTCGACCGTCGCTTCTGTTGCAGAGGAGAAACAATATTATGGACCTGCACCTGAGAATATTCATCTTTCACAGTGATAAGTTGTAATATCTTAAAAACATAGCCATCCATCCAACACCACTTTGTAGCAACAACATGATACAGGTCTACAATGTGCTTAGAGCACAAGCTGGTAACAGACAAAATTGAGCAAACATTTGTATGCAAGACACAATAATAATAAAAAAAAATCATTCATTAATTCATATTCATTCATTGTAACATAAAAATCACCGAGTCGTACAAGGTGGTTATCCATCTTTGAGTTGAAATGTCTAACAGAAGATTCAAGGCATATTTACATGAGGAGTTAGACAAAACGTGTGCAGTGGCCCAGTAAACAATTAATTACATTTTGGAGGGGATACAAATTATCATGGAACATTTTTTAAGGAATGTTACTGCGCCTCTAAGTGGAGGTCTGCGCTCTACAAGTACTTTTCGAAGTATAAGTGGAAGTATAGGTCTCCTTCAAAGTTGAATTTAGTTTATTCCCATTAGCTGAACCTGACAGCTGGTCTTCCGAGACAACCTACATTTCTTTAAAAGAAATCACAGACCACGGTGACACAACGCTCTTAAATCATTCGTTTGTGGATTTTCCATTCACAAAAAACCTATTCACAGTGAGGACAATTGCACAGAAATCTGATTTAGGGAGAATATTTACCAAATCCCCATTAACCTTTTTCAAATGTTTGACCTATGTTTTATTTGTGAATTTGCAGTTCAGCGCAGACTGGTCACGTTTCATCTTACCGAATCATCCTTGAAGTTGTGTCGTGGGGGAGGGTCCTCATCTGACTCTTCCTCTGAAGATTCTGCCTTCCGCTTTTTCCTTTTTCCAATTTTGATGACAATTTTTCTGTGACACAAAAACAATCAAACGATCATTAGACAGTCAGAGTGCATGTTTGAAAAATCCAACAACTATAACAGACAAAAAGTGCAGCCCTAAAGTCACCCTTTCAATACTTGTACATTACTTATTTATATATGCTGTAACTCCACGGAGCTTGAATCTCATGTTAACGCTGCAAGATTAAACTTGTAATATTTTTGGGTACTGTACAACTTTAAAGTTGTTAACATTAGACATTATTTTTATTTATATAGCACATTCAGGCAGGATGCAACCTACTCAATGTACTCAAAGTTTTAAGACAAACAAAACAAATAACAAAAAGACAATGAGATAACTCCTGCTTTAGGGACATAGAAAGTCTCAACAAGCAAGTCATTTTTTTACTCTAAAATTAGATCAAGGCCACAGCACATTTATTATCATTGTGCAGGGTTTTCCATTTACAAGGAGCATGATGGGAGATAGCTGCTTCTCCCGCAGTCAGTCTCACAAAAGAAGATTGAGGCCTGAGGATATGAAACTACGTCCAGGTTCATAAGGCACACGTAAACAAACATAGGATTTTAAAGTCTATCCGGAGCAGGATTGTGAAAATGGGTGCGATGAGATCTTTTTCTATTTTGTGTCAGAACGCAAGCGACAAAGATTTGAATACGCTCCGGTCGCTAGACTGATTTAAGTGGAATACCTGAGAGAATAGTTACAATATTACAATATTATAAACACTATGAACGTTTGAATCCATTCCCTTATCCACTCTGGCGACTATTAAGTGCGTAAACAGGCAATTTTCTCCACTCCTTGCTTGAGTTCTCTACCTTCTAAACTTTGGACCAGGTTAGGTTTTACAATAAAGCACTCCATGGGACATGTGGATGCAGTCGCCTATTGCAGAGAGAGGAGGCACAAGGACAGCACAAGCAGAACACTTCAGTCTTCTGAGAGGACTGAAGTTTAATGCAAATCAAATTTTTCACAGACTCTTGGAACACTTGCATAGCAGTGAGTGATAGCATAGCATCATGTTGTATTGGAGTTATCTGTGCCGCCTTCTCCACACACAACATGGTTACGCACATCTCAGAGCGCTCATCAACAGTCACTCAGAGGGTGGATAATAGGCAATATGCTTAAGATTATTTAGTTATATTATCCACCAATAACACAGTAAAAGGCAAATACAATGCCCTTATAATATACACATAAACAGTTCAATTTAAATTGAAATATGCAAGAGGCCCAAGGCCTACTTACTTGCAAATCAAAATGAAGTAATGTAAGAATAATCAGGTAGGTTATAGTATAGTAATGTAGACCGCCTAACACAACTCTGTCCCAACACGTCACATCTGTGTCGATGTTTGATGAACAGCTTACAGTAACATAGATGAGGGTTTGGTTAGACACAAACGAGTGCTATGTAGTAAAACCTCAACACTGTAATCCTATAATCTCAATCTTTGAGCCAAAGTTCAAAATACAAACCATATTAAGTTTGAAACATCAATTTAAGGTGTATGTGAAAGCGTTAAATCCATCTTAGAGCTTCTCCACAGATCTCAAAATGATACACAGTTGGAACATTAAAGACTGACTTGCATAGTACATTATGGGCATTCTAATTGTAAGGTTTTTGTAAACATTAGAGCTGAATAGTGCAAAATAGTATAAGAAGTGAAAGCAGCATGCAGGACATGCGGGAGGCCCAGCCCCCTCTGGATTATATTACATTTCACAAATCCTCTCAACAATGACATGTTACGCCATGGTTGCCACGCAACATGCCCTTTGAGTCTCGTAAGGTGGGTGGCAGCATTTACATGACATAATTTCCTCCAGTGAGCACCAGTAGGTAATGTTTTCATGCTGTTTTCCTCTCAGGCCTGATGATTTGGAACACAACAAACATCAAGATTGTCATTTTTAGGTACACAAAATCAATTAAATGATTGGTCTACAAAAATCACATCATTGCTTCTAAACAGACGTGAAAGACTTAGAAATGCACAATACATCATTTTGAATCTGATCCATTTTAAAGTCAAACATAAATAACAAACATTTAATTGGTTCAATACCTAATTTTCAAACCACAAAATAAGTAGGAAATAAATTCCATGCAGCAGGTTCCTCGCGCTTTGGTTTCATCACTAGTTTTTACATCAAAAAAGAACAAATCAAACTAGATAAACAATGTACTTGCAATAATCCATTTTATCGCTCCAAAAGTTTGCTTTGGATGTCACTCGTTTTCACATGCACTTATTATGGACTGTTCAATCTTTAAAACATTGTAAACCGGGGCAACAGTGGCTCAGTTCGTAGAGCATTGGCCTTTGGGCCTGAAGGTTGTGGTTTTGAGCCAACCATGAGACCTACTTCACAACTCCAACTGATGTCTGCTGTCATTGAGTCCTTGGGCAAGACACTTAACCCCACTTTGCCAGAGGCACCCTCTGGAAGATCAAAGCTCCTGTGGACTCATCACCTGCAGGAGGATCAGTGAGGGACTGGTGCAATGTGCACCAGTGGAAAATGGAAAGGCTCACATGTAGATACCTCACAAAGAAAATAATGTATTTTAAATGTGAAATGGATGCCGTTATCAACACGTCTTGCAGAAGTTAACCCCGACACTGGTTACCTTGACACTCTAGTTAGAAGGAGGGAAGCTTGTTGCAGAGTTCATCTGCCACAGCTATGATTGCAGCCGCCATTTCTCTACATGCTTAGAGCAAAGGTAAACATTACCAGTGGCACACACACAAATGATATGGCGGTATTTCAAGTTTCATACTGTTCCTTAAAATAATACTGGTTTTACTACTAACAGCCAGCCCTGCACTGTATAGCACATTCTTGCAACTACATGCTCAATTGTCAATGTGCTTAACAGGTGAGACATTGTACCAAGAATAGAAATACTGAGTCTGAAAAAATAGTTTCTAGTTTATTCTTAAACATATCATACAAGTGTGCTGCTGTGCCCCTTGTTCAATTTACAAGGAGCACAGCAGGAGATTGTGCACTCTGGAGTGAATACTCCACCACCACCATGGATCACCACATTTCAGCTCTATCTGTCCAGCTGATATTGACCAACCATAGTCCAGTATCAGAAATGAAAATAGGTGTATCTCTACGCCATACCAATATGTGGTCTCCACCATTCAATCAAAAGCCATGGTTCCACCGTTAACTTTGTGGATAGATCCGTACGAGGACACGTGACATCTCCACATGCCTTCGATGTTTTAAATCAAACAACTGACTATACTAGACAATAGGAACATTTTATTGAAGCTCTGCTGGGCCTCTCTGATTGTGCCAAATAACCTCCATTCCTTGTCCCACCAGTGTTGTCCTGCCCTACTTGGCACCGTGCCAGTGGGAATGCTAGTGTGAGAGTTTAAAATAATCTAGAACGCTTTGAGTACTTTGCATTGTCATCAAATAAAGCTACATTTTCCAATAGCCGCTCTGTTCCTTGACCATGACTTATGGAAACAGTGGCCCTGTGAAGAAATCCCCATTCTTTATGAACTTAGCACTAGAATAACTCCACGCAATGTAGACTTTCATTTGATATAACTCCCACCATGACGGTTTTCACCAAAACATGAATACACTATGCAATCTTGAATAGATAAACCATGCCAGGCTAAAACTATTGCATGTTCAAGTATTTAGGAAAGATGTAAACCTCCATTTTCTATCGCGTAATTGATCTCAAGAGCACCATTTTGTTTAATATTTTACAGCCATTCTGCTGCTTTGTCGGATCAGCGTGTATAAGGCATGCCTGCTCACAGGAAGGACGGAATCCGCAGCTCTAAGCAGCAAGCTGAATGAAGCACATTAAGAACATAGAAAAATGTAGAGAAGGAGGTGGAGGAGGAGAATGGTGGGTGGAGAACATGGGAACAAAAACAAAATGAGACAAAATAACAAGCCAAGACAATGGTTTTTCTCGCAGGTACAGAGGAAGTCTTCTCACTTTTTTTTAGATATTGTGATTATGTGGAACACCAAATGCCATTACAGAAGGAATAGTTGAAAAGAAATAATAAAGTCAAATGCTGCAGTCCACTAAAGATATTCAATATAGGGTGTAACAATACGTTTTGAAGCAATATGAGGCTATTTTTCGATACATCTAAGCAATTTTTCGAATGTATCAAAGTCCTCACCACGGGGCCCTGAACCCCACTTTACACTGATTTAGCTGAATCCTCAGGACTCCTAAGAACAGGCCAGAGTACTGTGATCACATTCATGCTGAGGATATATTGATGAAAATAATTACCCTATGCTGTTCAACAGAGATTCTCCATTGTGCCATTACTGAGCTACTCACAACAGATGGATGCTGGATTTAAGAACAAGTTTACAATGATTTTTTTTCAGAATTTCCTTGATACCCCCAGTATTATAGGGACTTTGGTAATAACAAATCATCATTATCTTAGAGGAACATACAATTGCTTGATAACTGTATCCCAGATTTGCCTGGGAAACCGGATCTGTGCATGCCCAAATTGTAGATAAAAAATATAAAAGTTTGTTTGTTATAGACAAGATATGTTTTTGCTGAGTGTTCATTTCAATATATAAATCTCAATTTGGTGGAAAGAAAGCTATGAAAATAAACAACTTTTAATCATCCCCACAGCTGGCGTCCTGATGAGTTCAAAGACAGAACAAAATGCTGATTTGAGATTATTTTCAAATGGCCAGTGTAAAGCGGTACCATCCGATATATCCATACCTTCCATATTTACGCACACTAGTCAACCCAGTTCTCCCTTGCATCCAGCCTGGATCTCTGGGCTTACAGTGCTATAACTAACCTATCATGGCATCAGAAGCATGGCATCAGAAGCATGGCATCATTGACATCATTCGGTCCAATTTTATGTGCAACAACAAACCAGAACCTCCAACATGCACTGGGGTTTGCAGGATGACAACCAGCACTTTTTTTGAACCGATTTTGAACCCATGGTGATTGACTGGCAAAGTTTCCTTGCGAATCCAGGAGTAACACTGAGCAACATTTACCAAAGCAATCCTTTTTCTCAATGCACTATAAATAATTAGTCGAGAGCATAAGTTATGAGCCATTTCATAAACTCAAGGCAAAAGACAATATTTTGAATTCTGTCGGTGTAACGTACAATACAGGACAATGTTACAAACAAACCACAAAGTTTAACATGAGCTGAGGCAGTTTGCAACAGAATGTGAAGCGGCGCTACTAATAAGCGCCATTGGCTTCTCTGACCACAACCAAAATCCTATACCCAATCAGATTAACAGTAGGCGAGGTGGCTGATGAGCAAATTGCCTTCACACACAATGACAGTTTTCACCTCATTCATTCTCCCCTTTGGCAACAGTCTCCCATCCAAGTACTAAACCAGCCCTAGCTTGCTTAACTTCTGAGATATGATGAGGTCAGGCTTTGAACAGAAGGTATTGCCACAATAATATACATGTATAACATACAATTCTACAGGATGGACATCAATCAGTCCAGTTAATTTTCAGGTTTGTTAACAGAAACAGCTTAATTAACAATATGAGAGGGTAATAACACAGAAGGGCCATTGGATGTTACAACATCTTTTGTTCTCTTCTTCCTTTCAGCTCTCAGCCGGAACAGCATAAGCTGATATTTTATTTGCTTGTGCAGGGTGTGGCTTATAGCTACACATAGCATGAAGCAGCTAAAAAACTGGGGGATGGGAGGCAGTATCTATACATCAGCAGTACTTGCCTGAATATTCTCGGTAGCACCATCTTGCATGTAAATGAAGCCTGTGTTTGCTCCTCCCATGCCTCTGCTGAAATCTGAGCCTGCTTTATTATAATGGCATGCTGTAAATTCAGCTGAACTTTGAGCATCCATCTTGCAAAAGCTGTTTACACCAGTGGAGGGCATTGCAAAAGTAAACCATGTTAAGGATGGGTTGGTTCAAAGAAAAGTCTTGCAAATTATGACATTATGGTAGTTGGGCAAAAGAAAACCCTGTTATAATGTTATCAACAGTATTTGTCCATCCTTTCAAAAGCGCCACATAAAACCGATGTATTGTTACTACCACCCAATCCCATTGGGTAACCAGGAATGACCATTGTCTTTTAGAAAATGTTCAACAACAAAAATACAACAACAAATAATTAATAATAATAATAATATTAATAGCATAGCTAAAGATAAGGCAACAATATTTTTAGACTCTTTATCTCATCACTCTACACGAGATTCCTGGATCGTTTCCTTATCACAGTCACCATGGAGATTATGTAATCACTCCAAACACACACTGCCTTTTCCACTAGAGAACTAGAAATAGATAAATGTTATGATTCAAGGTAAAAGCTAAGGCCTTAGGAAATGTGACGGTAAAAATGATGATGGTAATCTTGTGTGTCTGACATGAAGTAGAAGATGTTATGGAGTTGCATATGTTTGATCACGTACCCAATCTTGGCCTTCTTCCTGCTTTTGGATGATGGTACAATATGCGCCTTCCGACTGACTTTGTCTTTGGTGCGTGCCTTATTGTTACCCTTTCGCCCTCGGTCTCGATATGCCTTATACTGTGATGAGGAGCCAGGGAAACATTCTGGACTCATCACTCTAGGGATGTTCTTCTCGCCACGTTGCCGGGCTTTAGCAATAGCCTCCGAAATTATCCGGTTGGCCTTCTCCTGCTTCTCCTGTGTGTCCATCTGTTGGTGGCCGTGTCTCCTTTGCGTCCTCTTCTCGGACTTTTCTGAGCTTGAGGAGGAAGAGGAGGAAGAGGATGAGGAGGACGACAAAGAGGAAGAAGATGAGCTACTCTTCATTGGAGGGCTCGGGTTCTCAATTTGGCTACCAGGACCATTGGCATTCTTCCGGGGCTGTGAATGACAGAAATGAGCAGAGGAGAAACATGCCTTTAGTCAATTTGACCATATCCAATAACACAACAAGAAATTAAAGTACTTTTCCTACAGACAAAATTCCATTTTAAAACTAAATAGTTACTTAAATCGCACCCACAAGTGGATATTGTCATGCTCTACTTTTTCTGAACTATTACTATACTGTTTATTTTTGTCAAGACTGATCACAACAATGTGACAAAAGCCGATGGAAATATGAGGAAAATGTACTTTGTTAAATCCTGCCTGCTTTGGTGTAACCTGCAACATGGAGACACATAAATAAACCAGCTCGCTTGATACGTGATAATATGTGAATAATAGATGTTGTGACTGCAGTTATGACTACACAGAAGAAGCTTTGTGGTGTGCCTAGCCCAGTGTGTAGCATAAATCTATAATTGATTGACCTAATAAAAAAATGCATATACCAGCAGAAGCAAAAAGATACGTTATCAACCTAAATAGTAAACATGGCAGGGAATGCCAGCTAATCCTTCAGAAGGAAACTCGCACGCACTGCATTATGATTTTCACGTGTGCAATACGGCTGGGGCCATTAGGTAGAAATTGACTGGATCAGACTGGAATGTTCGTATTCAAGTTAATGTTAAAAGAGGGGGAGGGGCTGAAAGTAATGCTTTAGTGCGGAAGAACATGGGAACACACAAGGTGGTCAGAGAAAGTAAAAATAGGATTTTGTCAAACATGAGAGGGCAGAGAGAAAATGCCAACAAAAGCCAGAGTATGGAAGCTATGTAATACATCTATAAATAACTGTAAATTACACTGCCAGCACTGCAGTGATTTCAATCAAGCAGCATGTTGTGTCGTTTCATAAACACAGGAGAGCATCGAAGCAAAGGCTAGAAAAGCTAGAAAAGCTACAGGCTTCTGTGTCTTTCCCTCACCTTTTTATATAAGCTGTAAGTTGTCTGGTATGACTCACAAACTCAACTCAAGAAGGACGCAAACAATGTACTGTATACACAACAGCGGTGAAGCACACAGGAGAAATCGGAACACAGAGTTTGGAGAGAACAAAAATGTGGGGGTGGGGAAAAGACAACACTGTTAACGTAGAGTCTGCCTTGATAAGGTCTTACATGCCGAATCAAATAAGTGAGAAGGGAGGAAAAAGCAGCAATGAGTTCAAGATGGCGGTGGTGCAGCATGAGCCAGTGGCAGAGGAGGTTGTTCAGTTCCTGCCAGCCCCTCCTCCTCCCCTTGTCCAACCTCCCTCCCAGCTCTCAGAGCAGCTCACTTACCCTTCCTCTTGGCCTCTTCACTGTAGACATGGTGTTTTTTTGCTCTTCCTCTTTCCTTCCCCTCGCCGACCGGCTAACAAAAGCCTTGCCCTTTCGATGGCTTTTTTCAAACACAGCGCGTGTTGCTCGCTCACACTTTCTCTTCTAAACAGACTTTCTATTTCAACAGTGGTTTTCGGTGGCTCGTCTGGTCGGTCTTTGCGCCCCCCCTCCCCTCCCTCTCTCCTCCCCGGTCAGCTCTTCTCCTCGGGGCAGAGCGTGTGAGAGCGCCGGAGCCTGTTAGGTCTCCTCCTCCCCCAGCGGGCAGGGCTCAAGAGGAGAGCATGGGAGCTCTCTCACTCTCTCTCTGCATTCAGGCCGGTGTGGGAGCAGTGTTGTGGGCGGTAGAGGAGGTGCGTGGCAGTCCAGGAAGCCCTCATTCTACTGCTGCGTGCTGCTTTTTTCACCTTGGTCCGGTTCCACTTCTCTCTGAAGCTCGAGTATGTCAGAGAAGCATGCCTCGTCTCTCCTCCCCTATCATTGATTCCAGTTTCTGCTTGCCTTTAGTGTGCTCTCATAGTCCTTTCCGTCACTTTTTCCCTTCTTCTCCAACAAAAAAGGTAGGTTTAAGGTCTTTTTTTGGGCACACAAAAAGGCGTTTTTATTTGCTTGCCCTTTAGTTTAGCCTGTTGTTTCTTCTTCCTTTTCCCTACATGTGTAGCTCCCAGTTCTTCGGTCTGTCCCTGATGGAGACAGGTATGTCGAACTCCAGTCTCTGGCAGGCAGGGCAGCACAAAATGAAAGCACAAAGCAGCAAAATGCATCCGCATGAATATTAGAGATGTCGTTAAAACCCAGACTCTTTTTTTTCCCCCTCTCTCTCCCTCACTCACTCTCTCTCTTTGTAAGGAAGTAGGCCAGCAGATGGTGCTAGCAGTTATTACATTAACTTTCACAGCTTAACCCCCAAAGCTCTGAATTTCTCAAACACTACAGATTGCCTACTTTTTTATCATCTACATATTTTCTCAAGAACAAAGTTATGAAAACAATAGAAGCTGAACATATTCCCAAAAGTTTGACACAATGAATAAGTGTTTTATCTACAGTTTATCCATGGCCAAGCAAGAAACATCCACAAACGGTGGGGGTCATGAGCAGGTCACCTGATCAAACTGGGATGGGTTGAAACGGCCTAATTGTCAAAAATAAAATCCTGTTTAATAAAGAACACATACACCGGGTTGGATGTTGGGATACAGGAGGAAATATAACTGTCCCTAAACCAAGCTGAGATAGATCTCCAAAGAAGAAGACCAAAAGAGACCCCTACACACATACAAATATATAAAAAAAATGTATACACATTAAGATTAAAGATTAAAATGTGTCTTCAGGTAACCTTTATAACATTATATCATTTCAATTGGTCATGATTCATATAAAGAGTGCAGTATTTTCCAGTGTGTTGGAGTTTGGACTCAAAAGAACATAGTTAGCAAGAGTGAAGCATGCTTCCTGTCCAAGTCAAACAAGCCTGCACTATCAGACAGAGCCCACTGTCTGCATGTCAGGGTAAACTTCATCTGCACGGACTGGGGATATCTTACAACACCACAATAAAAAATAAAAACAATCTGTTAGGAATGTATTGTCTTTAAAGAGGATGTTTCTTCTTCTATACCATACAAGTTGTGGGATAACTATGAAATCAATTTAAAAAAGAGGAATCCTGCACAAAATGTCATGTTATTCTTGTGCAGTGGCCAAGGATGCCATGCCATGCATATTAGCATGACCCCTGCTCCAAATGTTTGAGAGACAATATTATCCTACTATTTAAGTTAAAAACGAAATCATTACTATATAATCAGCTATACCCTCAAAGACATATTTTGTAATGGACTTTTTTTGTCAAAAGCAAAATGACACATTTTACACTTTTTAAAATGAAAATAACAAATTGAATTACAAATGTATTTTCTCTTCTCCGGCTTTAGAGGTAGCCTGATGTTTGATGGTTGGTCAAATGTTGACCTGACTATAAAGTAGAGTCCACCGGAGTGTAATATAATATCTGCATAATTACAACTCTTCTGTGATAGCCTCAGAGGGTTGTTAATAGAATGTTGGTCACTAAACAGCTTTCTGAAGTCCAAAGAACACACCAATGAGGTTATGGATGAAGTTGGAGAGAAGTCGAAGCATGTTTAGGATAGGCAAAGGTTACTCAAGCTTTGGACATCCCACAGAAAACTGTTTAATGCATAATCTGGAAATAGAAAGCGCATGGCACAACTCATAAACCTTCCAAGACATAGCTATATGTCCAAACTAACAGACCAAATAGACTGCATTGATCAGAGATGCAGTCTAGACACCCGGTGGATCAGCAGACTTGAAATCAGAACAAGTTGATACAATTTTATTAAACAAAAAGTATATTCAACAAAGGTATGCTTTAAAAAATAAGAATGCCCCAGTTGGAGTTCAGACCTAAATACAAGCCAGAAACTGTGGTCAGATTAAAAAACTGCAGGTCTGGACCCATGTAGGACCTCACAGGGATATTTAAAAACATGTATGCTATAACGAGGCTTGATGCTTCAAATGCTGTGGTATATGCAGAGTTTTATCAGTATATTATCTAACAACAGACATAAGGCAGCTTTATAAATTGAGAGGGGTTGAGATTGCAAATAGGATGAGGCATCAAACATAATTGAGAACCACAGCTTTTCAGGTCAGACATGTAGATTTGGGGGAAATTTCAGTCTAATTAAGTTGTGTGTGTGTGTGTGTGTGTGTGTGTGGCAGAACATAAGCTGAGAATGAGACCCCAAACCACGTACACATGCCTCTATGATCACATGGCTCTAAGCTACAGCTCTTTGGCAACTTCACAGTTAACATGCAAAAAAGCTCCAAGGGGGAGTGGCCGCATTTGAGGACAGAGAAGGGAGGGGATTATCTGAGAGGAGCGGAGTCTGCCAAACGGAAACTAGTTGGGGAAAAAAATAGAAGATACACACACTCAAGTAGAGCAGAAATCAAGAAATGCAGGTGCTAGAAAAAAATGGTAAACCAAATATACACCTGAGATTTTTCAACCGAAATATTCACAAATAACCATAAAAAACCATATGGGCAGGTGTGGGGGGATCCCATT
>JAPMNZ010833499.1:0-10377 GCA_029875035.1 Pomatoschistus microps | reverse complement strand
CGGACAAAGACCAGACAGGTACATATCAACTAGTCTAAGGTAAGGTAAGAACATATGTCAGTATGTACAAACGGTGAACTATTCCTTTAAAGGTATATGGGAGGATTGTCACATTTTTTTTGAAGAGAGCCACCCTCTTTACTTTTTGAACAAAACTCTCTTATTTAACGTGCACGTATTATCCTATTGACAATTGGGAGGACATAGTCTTGATCAAACCAGAAGTAGAAAACCCTCTATATACCTTTACATTCATTTTTAGTTAATACTTTCTAATAAAAAGTAACAAATAGGCTTGTTGACACTTCCATGCAATGTCATATATTTATGTCAGTGTTTTTCAGTTTAAACTTGTCTGAAAAGATATCTATTTTACCTCTATTGAGCACCCTGTCACATGTGGCTCAGTAAACAGTGATTTGTTTCCTGGGGGCAACAGTTTGCCATAGAGGGTTAAAGGTGCATTCCTCAACTGCCCTGGTGGTGGGTGATCCACTTCTTATGATAGTTATGTTATTGCTTTGCTTGAAAAATCATTTAGTTTAAGAAATGTTTAGTAACACACTACTTACATATCCAGGCCAAACAAGAACATTATTAATATGAATTACAATCCTGCTGTCCTATGATCCTGTCAACAGTACAGCAAAGGAAGGTGCCTTTAATGTTTTATTTACAAATAGAGTTAAATTAAGTTTACCGTTTTGTAACACTAATGAACACACATTCAAGCTAAGGGTGTACATTTACCCAAAACAAGTGACCTGCCTCCTTTTAATGAGTGTCTTTACTAACAGCAGCTGTAAGGAGTGCAGCCTCCTCCCATGATATCAGCCGTGAGGGGAAGTAGTGTCACGGCATCCCTTCCAGAGCAGAGGAGGCCACAACAAAAGCACGCCTGTTTTCAGAAGGACATTACTGAGGCTGCAGAGGATGTGAAGACAATAGGCTGCAACAGATCTACACCCAGAGCCCACATTCAACCCAATACTCGCAGGAAACACAAGCCTTCTGCGCCGTCACAATATCTTCATTTTTGTCAGTTATAGTTTGTTCGAGAAAAATGTCCCCAAAACAGGTTAATATCAGGGCCAATTCCACAAATGGCCCAGATATTAACCTTTTGTTGTGTAGTATTGATTATACTGCAGAAGATACAATCACCAAAATGTCAATTGTAAAGCATTTATAACGATATGGCTTCTATTAAATTAGTCTTGACTTGAGGTAAATGCTATATGTCAACATATATAAATTAACTGGGTCAAATTTTTTTCGAGACATAAACAATAGTTAGGGTTAGAGCTAGGATTCAAAGGACTTTAGTTAAGTATGTTGCCCAGAAAGAATAGAATTAAAATAGGTACATATCAAGGAAAAAAGGGGGAACATATGGTGATGGACTGAAACATGCTATTTATTTGTGGATTTATGTGTTAATGTGACTTATTTAGACAGAGAAATAGTCACTTGAGTTTGCAGATTTTTCTTGCATCTGAAATAAGGCATTGGACATGGGTTTCGGATGCCTCCTGGCCACCTCCCTCAGAAGGTGTACTGGGCACGTCCCACCAGAAGGGGACCCCAGAGAGGACCCAGGACACGTTGGAGGTCCTGTGTCTTTCAGCTGGGAACCACTCTGAATTCCCCCAGATGAGCTGGAGTAGGTGTGTGGATAGGGAAGTCTGGCTGTTTCTGCTCAGACTACTGCCCCCGTGACCCGGCAATGGATAAAGTGGAAGAAATGAATGGATGGATGAAATAAGACTTTGATTGACTTTGGCTCAAGGAAAATGCAGCAAAGACCAGGCTGTTTTCCTTCTAATATAAATCCAAGAGCTGGCACAGTAGCAGGGCTACAGGTTGGCCCAGTGGTTCTGGGTGGGTTCAATTACAGATACCTTACTCTTCCGTAAATGACATAAATAACTTCTCTGGCTTTTAAAGCCCTGACTGTCAAACAGGCATAATAATAAATATAATAACCTCTCCAGAGAATACTGGTTCCTCTAGTTTGACTTTTCTTGCTCGGGGTAGAAACAGCAAGTCATAACTTGGCTAAAACTTGATGTGTGGTGTTGATTTTTCTTTGCATTGGTTCAAAAGTTGAAATGTAATGTCTTCAGCTAATTTCAAACATAACAAAAGCTTAAAGTCATATTTTAAAAAGGAGTGGAATAGATGTAAAAGTAGTTGTTTTCTTTGATACTGATTACTTATTGTTTGGAACTGTTGTCCAGAGAGCATATCTAAGTCGATATTTGGGGTTTGAAAAGAGTTGTCTGAACCTGTGGATGAGCACATTGATCAGTGTCCACTGTTCACTTTAAATTAACTTGGTTTTACGATATTCTATTCAACTTTGATTAGCACATGGCTTTGTTTTGTACATTTGAAGACAGACAACCTCATGACTGTGCAATATCTGTGATTATTTATTGTGGCTCGAATTTGTATTGGAAAGGCTCCCCGGGTTGAAGGGCCTTTGAGGAGACTGTGTCAGGCTGCGGCCCTGCCCCCTTTGGCTGGGAAACAGAGTGTGCTGTAGTTTACGCAGCAGGAATCCATGAGCTGCCTGCTCACGAGGGCCAGCAGCCTCCAATGCCAGCGAGGGCCTTTGTGCATCGCCTGACTGGGCATTTAAAACAGCTGGAGCTCTGGGAGTGTGCTGCAAAATTCAATAAACACACTTCATGAATTATTCATTTTTTTAGTGGAAGGGAAAGAATGAAAGCCATGCTTTCTCAGGTTTACTTCAGTTTGGACAAGGCTTTTAATTAACTATGGGATGTGCAGTTCAAATTTCAACTTAGTGATAACTGTTCAGCCAAGGCAGATCCGTGTGGCTTGTCTACATATTTCTCTGCACTTTAGATCACAAACTGGCTGGATTACTTACAGACTAAAAAGTGGAATGCATGTACGAGCTTGAACACACAAGGAGCTTCAACCAGGTCTGGTGTAAGACAGCTGTTGACTTTGTAAGTGGTTGATTTAAAAGTAAAAGTAAAATAAACTTAAAGATGCACAGCATAGTTTGAGTGGGAGGGGCTTTTCTAAACGGAGCTGTATTGTCTTGTGGCATTAAACCAGGAGGCAAGTATAGTTGACAAGGCAATGCCATTTTTTTCAATACAAGCTGGTGACACATCAAATAGTTTATCTTTTTTTTATTTTTTACTTACTCTTCTTACAGCCAACTGCCCATTAGTGCTAAGCAGCCAAAAGCGTGTTCTTATTATGCTTGTTTCCTTCCTTAGTACATCAAGATCCCGGCTCCCACACCAGAGGCAGTGTCTGCTCTCCGGGTATTTACCTTCTACTTGTCTACAGACAGCAAGGATCAGCCTCAAGCCAGCTTTGACTGCATCCATCAATATGCATCAAGGTCAGTTTTCATTGTGACTTTGTTTGACTTTTATTCTCGCCATATTTTTTATAGAAAAGCGGCATCATAACAGATTTTGTGATTCCAAGAGACATAGTTAACTTACTATTTACTCTGCGCTGGAAGGGGCAGTTGTAATTTCCTGTATATTTTTGGCCAGAGCCTCTAATTATGGAGACTTATGATGCTATGTTTATTGAGTGGTTCTGCATGTCACTGCCTCCTGTGGTTTAGCTGAAATGCGCCTGACTCCATCCGTCTGTGAAAGCCAAATGCCAGAGCAAAAGTATAACAGTTTCCAGTCTGAATCTGCTCTCAGGATTTTCAACTTGAAATTCTTCTAAAGACTTATTTTTGTTTTCTTCAAAGACTTGATTCTGTCCGTATAATTACCAGTCTCTCTGATTATTACCAGCTCCTGGCTTGACTTGAACGTGTTGGCTGAATCTGCAGGAGACCTGGAGGTGCATGTTGCAATCATACAGTCTTTTTGAATTACATGTTTTAGTGTTGAGCCATCACTGAGCCTATATGTTGTTATTGAGTAAGAAAGTGAAATGTCAGAAATATATACATAGTATTAGGTAGCAGAGGTTTCTTTTTACTTGAGTAGGCCCATCCATATGTTTTCCTGGTGTCAATACTTTCTGATTGTTTCTTTCTTTTGTTTCTTCTTTCACCTCATGCATCAAAACAGACATGGTTCAACATGAATTCACTTCTAAATTCAGACTATTCATCTTAACTTCTAAATTTGTTCAGTAAGAAAAGTGTTTTAAAGCCATTGCTTGAAAGATCAACAAAAATCTTTTATACTTTACTATACTTTAAGTAGGGGCTGGTGCTAAGTGTACTGGGTGCAGCTCTGACTGCCACCTTCCCGACCCAGAAATGGATTAAGGGGAAGAAGATGGATGGATGGATGGATGGATTTTGGTACAAAGAATCCATGCTTCTACGTACTTTAGGAAACTACTTTTCCACATCAGATAGTAAAGGACCGAGATAAATCTAACATTTTTGGGATTATAACTGATCCCAGTTCAGCACATATAATCACTAATAATAATAGCATTCACTTTTACAAACTAAAGATAAAAAGAGATTGTTTTACTTTTCATTATTTAGTAGAACAATCTGAGTATATTTGGTCTATAAAAGATACTTAGCCATGTTGCCAGTGTAGCTGTATAATCTTGTTGTATTAAGTGAATGTGTTTTTCAGCCAGGGCCATGAGCAGCTTGAAGGCCAAGGCATCATTCAGGACAAGATAACAGTGTGTGCCACCGACGACTCGTACCAGATGACGCGTGAGCGAGTGTCCCAGGTGGAGAAAGACAGCTGGAACCGCTCTGTCATCGAGATCAAGCCTGGACATCCAGGTAGGAATGTTCTGGATACTTACATGTACGGGGAAAATTAATTAAACATTGATTCAAAATCCCTAGGTCTTGTTTACATCAGTATTCATTTCCGAGGTCTTGTCTTATGTGCTTTGAAGCAAAATTACTTTTTATTATTCAATCTTTGTCTGTTGCTTTGTGTAAATAGTTTTTGCATGTTTTCTAATTTCTATTATTGACAGCTTGACTTGACAATTATTTTATTATGTTATAAATAGATTATATTTTATCAAAGTCTTGTTTGAGTAGAATAAAGTGGTAACAGATGCCAACAGTGCATGCATGTGAAAACTAGTTGTCGAGAGAGCTTGGAACTAGTGATGTTAATTTTGCAGTGGTTCAAAAACGTAATTACTCCAGCTTTAAGTCTTTTTCTTGTACAGTGTTGTTAAAAAAAGACTACATGTGTGCTATCTCTTGGAACTAAAGCATATTTCTTTAGGTTGAAAGGTGAGGCTTGTTTGACTGTAGGTCCACCCCCCGACCTTCAAAGCACAGATTAACCCATAATGAGATTAGAACCGAGACGGCTTTCACTGCTGTGACATGCCCACCTGTCTGCTCCAGGAATACCCGCATTTGTCTTCTGCACTTTACGACAAAATACAATTGCCAATTATGTAGCTTGATTCTATTTGTACTTTATTTCATGCAACCTTCATAAAAGCATTTCTCCTCTCTCCTTAGAGGACACATTGTTTTCCATTCATATTCAATCTGCTACTGTATTTTGTTGATATACTCCCAAAACAATGCTTTATGTGCCCTAGGTTGGTCTTCCAAATTCCCCAAACGTAATGTGCAGTCATTATCTGGACCAGACAGTCTTCAGAAGCAGCCCCCCCAAAGACCTCGGGTCAGCGGTGGAGCAGGGTCAAGCTCCTTAAGGGAACGCATCATTCACCTGCTGGCTCTAAAGCCACACAGGAAACCACAACTGCTGATGTGGCTCGACAAGGAGAGGGCCAGTCCCAAAGATAAGGCAGAGCTGGGGGCCATACTCGAGGAGGTGCTTGTACAGTAATATCATACTGTACATTATTGTATGATTATGTTGTTGTGATCCATATTCTTTTTTTGTTTTTTATGTTTAGGTTGGGAACCTGAATCCTAAAGACACCAACTACTATCTGCAGGACATTTTTTACAAGAGTGTACAGAAGGACTGGTCTGGCTACAGTGAAGAGGAAAAACAGCTCATTGGGAGAGTTCTTGCCAGGTGTGTCTCCTTCGTTCATATCAAGAGCAACATTCATTTTCAAGTGGTATTTATTGTCTTATACATTTCCTGGTTTACTTCCTACAATTAATAGGAAACTCTCGACCAATTGCCAATCACATAATCTCCCAGCAACTCCATTAATGCAAACATTCCCAGAAAACACAATTCTGCAACAAAGCTTGAAGAAAAATCCTAATATGGTACAAAATTAATGGTTATTTTTAGTTTGAAAGTGTCATTTTCAGCAATAACACTTCATTATGTTGTTCCACAGAAACGCTCTGTGCCTTCGACGTGTTCGCAGGAAAAGATTTTAGACAAACGACAAAAGATTTTAACCAAGAAGTTCCCTCAAGAACCTGTTTCACAGGAGCTGGTCACGCCCTCTCTTCTGTCAAGTTTTCACACAAAAACTGAGTTTCAAAGGACTTGTAGTCTTACTGATGATCAAAATAATTCACTGGACTCTTCTAATAGTATTCCTGTCACACACAAAGTTCTTGATGCAGTGGTTTCAGATGTGAAACAAGAGAAAATAATCAGCAGCTCTCCATGGACACAAGCACATCCAGAATGCACAAAAGATCCGCTTTCCAACCACCTGCACAAAAAAAAGAAATGGAAAAAACACAAAGACCGAGAGCGAGAGAAGTTAAAAGACAATCATGGCAAGTGGCTGGATACCAGTCCGGATTTAAAACAACAGATGGACAAACTCAACAGTAAGTCTCTCTACTTTCATGTCTACAGTATGACTGCAGTCTGTTGCTAATTTATGTATAAGCTATATATATATGTAATAGGTAGTTTGTGTATATTAGTATGGTAGACTCGCACTGTAGTGTAGGACAATGGCTTCACAAACTATTTTTACACACTATGTGGTCAAACTTCTATTTTGGCCAAGTGGTTTCTATAATATGTTTTGTTTTGGCTGTGCTCAGTTCGGCTACAGAAAAACAAGTGGACCACAGGACTTTGCTCCGATGGCCTGTAATTGTTATTGCGTGGACAGCTGTCAAGAGTGACTGTTGCATTGGGGCTGTGTTATCTCTGTTAGCTCCTTGAATCTCTCCTGAGTTTTCATTTTGTTGTGTGGCTGATTGACTCAACAACATTTGAGTTTGTGCTTTGTGCTCTGTGCCTGTAAGCTGAGATGTCTCCTGATACCTACAGCACTCAGCTTGTTGTCACATGCATGTGGCCACACTGAGTTGCTCTGAGGCTTTTGGCAAAACAACAGCACGTTGCTCAATCCTAGCGTCAGTAGTGAATGTGTTTAATCTTATCTAATTTGCATTTTATCTTTTCAGAAACCGATATCCAAAAAAAGACTGCATCGGATGAGAAACCAGACTACATTCTGTGAGTCCAGATTTGAGGAGTTTTGTTTGCTTAAAATGATTTATTCTATCCAAAAAGAAAGTTGTGTATAATGGTTAACAACATATACACAAAACAAAATAAGGACTTTTAATGTTTGTAATAAAAAACATAAGTCAAAACTGTTAAAGGAAAAAAAAAGTGAGTAAATACTGCCATCTGTTGACTGAATGAGACACTGTAGAAATATGAATTGACACCGGTGTTTCCCAAAGTGGACTCTCTTCAGGGGGACTTTCAACAAAACAAGCAAATGAGACTATTTAAATTGCTACATGAATACCTTTGCACAAATAAAGCAATTAATCTTATAATATATACACACACCATTTTCTTCATATTAAAATTATTACTGGAAGGGATGTTTGATCGCTCAGGGGGGCCTCAGTGCTGAAGGTTTTGGTGTTTGTGCCGTTGTAAATAACTGAAATCCTCTTTTTCTCACAGTTTGTACAGCTCTATAACGAGTTGGGAGCAGCGTGAGAGGTACCAGACGGATTTCTGCGCGGAGTATGACGAGTACAAAAACCTTCACTCAAGAATCGCCACCATCACTCACATGTTCGTTCAACTTGGAGCCAAGATTAAAAGTCTTTCTCCCGGCACTAAAGAATATAGAGTAAGCTGAAAAACGTGTTGCTACAGAACTCTACAATACACTGTTGTTTATAGTCCTCCTTTGTGTAAAACATTGGTAGGCTAATATCAATCCTATTAGACAAGCTCATGTTTCACCTCACATTCTATAACATGTGAGGTGCAAGTCCGGTGGTTCAACACAATGTTATTTTATTAGTGGCAAATATGGGCGAGTGAGAATAGCAGCACACATTATAAACACCTCCAACAGTGCATGTTATTTTTAACCGTTCATGTTTTTATGTGTAGATTATGGAAGATCAAATACTGGAAAAGTATAGCAAATATAAGAAGGTAAGATTAATGCTATTCGATACATTCTCCTTTTTGTTCTGCCGCTAACCGTTGTGTGAGACTGATATTCAACACTCTATGTTCACAGAAGTTTCCTGGCTACAGAGAAGAGAAGAAGAGATGTAAATACCTTCATGAAAAACTGTCGTACATCAAACAGCGTATCACAGACTATGATATAGCTCAGGGCTCGTAGCAGCACCACAGCTGGACTGATGAAGAACGACGAAGAGAGAAGGAAAGCCACATATTGTGATTTTTGTTGGGACCAATAGCAATGTTGTTACAGAGTGTTGTCATTCTATTTCAGATCATACGACAATAGAAATCACACCTTTAAATTATTTTGATTTCTTTTTACTCCAAGTACTCCTCATGTGTACTCATTAAATCGTAAACATGGACCACACAGGTGGCAGCCAATCACAGTGAAATACAGACGTTACACATCATTTAAATTACATTTACCTGCTGCTAATCACTTTATCTGTATTGTTTTTAACAGCTGAAAAAACAAATGCACTTATTTTATGTTTGTAATGATCTGCTTTGTTTTTACCCCAAACTCAAGCCATCAATAATACAATAACAGAGTAAATTGTGCTGGCAAAAAAGTATTTTTGTTTAAAAAAAAAAAAAAAACTACTGATATGTATTTAAGTAACTTTTTGTCATTTTGGCTTCATTATTGTGAAACTATGTATTGAAGATATGAAGAAGTGTATGAAACTGGGAGAGTGTGCAAACTGGTGAATATGATATTGGTAACTGTGCCACATTATAAATATTATGATCACATGAATATTGTTCCCAATGTAGTAGATATGTCAGCTAGAAAGATTAGCACTTCAGAAGCAAGTGCAACAGTCCTCGTAAGATCAAATATCTGTTTGAAAAAACTTGAGCTTCCTCAACCAAGGGTTGAATGAATTTGAGTCACTGGTAGAGTTGCATTTCTAAACTCACATTATAGCCCTTGCTCCCCTGAATGCAGCTGTACTGAATGGCCCTTCATATGCCTTAATGTAGGACACAGCCTTATTATATTTTCGGTTATACATTTGCATTCGACTGTTTCGTCATTTTGTTTTTATTCACTAGGTTAAAAGAACCATTTTCTCACTGTTGCTATTATGGCTGTCTACACCACACTGAGTCATCACAATATGTGAGGTGCATTTAGAATACAATTTAAATGGTAACTTGACGGGCTAATTATACAAATCACTCAACTGACAGCTAACATACATGTTTACCCCTAGTACCTATATACATATTCTTGACAGTATATACTTGGACAGGTGATGATCAGTGATGGGTTTATTTTGGTGTGCTCTAGTGCCATCTAGTGGTTATAATATGCTGCACCCGATACAGAAGGGTCAGTTTAGAATAAAATAAACTTATGAACATTTTCAGAAATGTGATGTGAAATAGACATGCGATAGAGGAGACAAGGGACTGCTAAAGTCAATAACAGAAATAAACATAAATATCTTTTTTTTTTTAAAGTTTTTAAAAAGGGGATTTAGGAGCTCATACACATGGATCACTGCCACTAGACGCCCGTGGGGTTACACGACTTTCGTTTTAATGGATTACCGCAATATATACTTTGGAAGTTTATCTTACTCACAGTGGCTTATTATTATCATTAATAATAATAATTATCTAATTTAATTATTTATAAATGCAACCTTTTACAGGGGATGGCAGACTCGATCAAGTCTCTATGGTGACCATGGTGACCAGAAACCACGAAACGCTTTCCGTAAACAAAACGCGCACCCAAGAGCTCACCACAAGATACCAACTAACGTCAGCGGACTTTAGCGTTTGTTGGCCAAGTAGATCCGTTTTCTGTGAAGTAAATGTGTAATTCTCAACTCACCTTCTAAAAGTAAAACTTGCTATAACGTTAGCTGCTTTTAAAATGGGTTAGCGTTCATTAACTAGCTAGCGTATCTGTTTCCTAAGTCGGACACTTCGGGCTTAAAAAAGGCACCGGTTACCCACTTCAACGGCCTATAAAAACATAAACTTAACT
>JAPMNZ010833281.1:0-14499 GCA_029875035.1 Pomatoschistus microps | reverse complement strand
TTCCGTTTTCTTTTTTTCCCAAAATGTTTATATGGCTCTAACCTTACAAAAACTGCAATTGGTAAAATAAAATTCTAGTACTACTTTAATAAACATTACTTACTTACTTACTTACTTGTCTCTTGTAGTCTGTCCAGGTTGAAACGGGGAATGTCCAGCATGAGGTCTCTACCCCATACAAAAAGTATGTGAACGCATACATTTTTTGCTCTACGGACTAAATGCTGGACGGTCACAGACTCAATTCCTTCTCCATGGCTGTCCGGTCTTCTTTAGTACCCTACAAATGCAAAATATGAGCAATCAACATCCAGTGCTTTTATTTTGTTTATTTCAGGCAAACACACAAGCAACACATTCTATAGACACAAATAAAACACTGAACATTTTGACTCTCTGTTTAATTTTTTAAATTTTTAAATTTTAAATCACATTTTCACTGAGACCACTGATCCAAACCTCAATACGACACTATCTTGATAGCGCCCCTAAAAGAAGATCATAATTTCCCACCCCTGGCTTAGACTGAGACAGGGACTGATGATGTGTTCTTGAAAAAGTAGAGATTTTTTTGTGATAATTTGATGCATGATCTTTACATTGTACATTGTTTACATAGAACAAATCCTACAAGGTTTGCATGTCTGATTTGAAATTAAGTGTATATTTGGGCAAATGCAGGAGTTACATAACAGTCCATGTAAGGATTAGGATACACTGGTCCTACTGAGATCTAGGTTAATTAAAGCGGTTTTTGGTAAGCTCAGTGACCGGCCTGTTGAGATCCAGAAGCACCGGGCCCATCTGTTTTCATTAAACTATGTAATACAGCACGAGGACTGATAAAGTCACATCCATTTTAGGTGTATCATGCAGAGAGGCTCTTACACAGCATGAGGTAGTTAAAAGCTAAATTACGCTTATTATAATTTACATAATCATCTTACCTCCAGCAGTGCAATTTTAGATTGGACTAAATGTTGCATTAGTGTCTGTTTATCTTTTTTTCTTCCATAATAATATGAATATGATGTTTGTGTTGCATTGACCTCCCGTTCCTGCGTGGGTGGTCAGGGCCTTCTCCAGTCTGATTAACCAACATAAATCTACTGAGACAAGACGTGCATCATGTATGCCTCATGTATGAGGGAAATTTTGATTATAATTAATTCCTCATTATTATGCAAAGAATTGACAATGATAAGTCATCCTAAAAATATAAAGTATTTTGCATTTACCAAATATGTGAAAATTGTTCTTGTGTTTTCTGTTAGAAGCGATGTAAACGGTAGGTCTGGATCAGACCAGATGCAGGCCAATAAGATTGTATCCAGGTATGTAACGCTGATGGAGGGCGACAGAGCGGTGGAGTCAGGATGGAGCAGAACAGAGACTGAGCATTGTGGCCTGATACAGCGGCTCTGCAGATCCATCTTTCTCGCTCATGAACAAGATACTTGAACTCCTCCAGTTGAATTAGGATGCCTGTGGAGAGGTCATTTGGAGATGCACATTTTCTAAATGCCCCAGTGCATGTCGAAGGCCATGATATGGTGAAGCCAATGGGACAACATCAGATAGTATAATTTAAACACAACAGAAACTTTCGGCTTCAAAAGCATAGTTATTGTGATGAAACAGATCTTTTGGGATAGAAGCAATAACCATGCTGTTTTAATATTTGTAGTTATTTTATTGTATTTTTGTACAGTATGCATCTGGTATTTAAAAGTCATAATTAGTCAGTGTTTTGCAACTACATACTGTGGTCAAAACATTCACAGATGTCTCTCACTGTTTCATAGATTGCACATACTGTGTGCTCATTTTCTCTACATTATGAAATGTATGAGATTGAATCATTATAAGATGTCTTTGTATTCATATCTGTTCATATAAAGCAAAAGGTAAACCTAACATCAATGATGAATGTCTCTCTGATACTGCTGATAGTCCGGCCTGTTTTCCTCTCAGAGGATTAGGTAAGAGCTGAGATGGTAAATTGATTGAATTGTGACCAGAGAAAGTCATATACGCACAAGGAAAAATCAGGCCATGATTATGGAAATTTAGGAAGTGAAAACTTATTTCAACTTTTTAAATGATGAAAAGTTTACTTTTGTAAATCCTGTCTCTGTTTGCAACCACTGGGAAAGGGAACTTGATGGATTCTCTATTCAACACAAGATGAATTTCAATTTTTAAATGCTACCATAAGCATTCGTATCTGCTGAATCTCTCCTGTCTCACCGAAACAAGCTTTGCATCATATTTTCGGTGTCCTTCAGCGCTTGCTCTCTGTGTGCTTTTCTACTTGCACGTTCTTGGTCCACTCCTTAGAATTTTCAGTGAGTTTCTCTGATTTTTCCCCCAGAGCATGACTTGGATGCCCAATAGACGGATTCTGATACAGAGCACAGAATTGGTGTTGTGCTGCCAGAGGGTCTTTGGCCATAGCCCACAATGGGGAATAAAAGATGGTACATTTTTGGTAGGACCACATCCAGATGTGGCAACCGAGGGGGTTAAAAAATTGGAAAATAAAGATAAAGATTTAAAGATGTGGCAACAATGCCACCCCAGACTTCCTGGGCAAATTGTGTACTACAGCCTGAAGGCACGCAAGTAAGGATCGAAATACAAGGCAACCGGTTCCATTTAATTCACACAACTTTATTTTGTGACTTCAGAAAACATCATCTATTTAATTAACATTAATTGTTTTGCACAGATGAAACAATTTCACATTGAAAAAAAGCACTGATGAAAAAATGAAAAATAAAAGGTTACTACAAGTTAAATTCTTGAGAAGTCCGCCTGACAGACAAGACCCAGGGCAAAGATTGGGCACAAGGGCACCCTGGTCTCTCTGTTTGCCGTCTGGTTAGGAACACACCACTGCACGGCGCACGACCTGAACCAGACAGGGAAACATGGACAAGTCAAATAAAACAAACACAAAACAAAGCAGGAGAGGAGGCAACGTGTAAGTGCCAGTGCAGACCTCCGAGCACACCTAAAAAGATCAGAAATTTGAGAGATTACTGAACTGAACTAAATTCTAAATGAAAAAGTGGGAACCTCAAAAATGGGAGCGAAACATACCACTGAGGTGAGCGACTGCAAACGGCCCCGGCTTAAAAGGCCGAGGGCTAGCTTATGGAGCAGGTTACCTCCTGCCGTGGCCGGTCCTGCAGCGTGGCTGAAACCCAGACGCCACTTTAAATGTTTGGAACATTATACAGCACAGAAGAGAGAATGGGCCGAGGTGATCTTACCTGTACCACTGCGCACAGATGCGCGGACCAAAGTGTTGCAGCAGTGAACGGCGGCGTCAAAACAGTGGTACAAAATGGATGCTACAAAGTAACATAATTTTCAAAGGAAACTAGACATAAAACAGGACTTTACCTGGAGCTGGTGAACAGGCAGCCAACACAAGATACTGGCCGCAGTGTCCTACACCTGTTACTAACTTTGTAGAGGAAACATGTTTCATAACATTTGTGAAACTCTGACAGAGTCTGCTTTATCCCCTGTAACTTTAGAGGATAACAATAATCAATGTCATGTAACAATAACAAATCTATTAAGTATGAGAAAAAACATCCCGCACACATCTACTGAAATGATGGAACAATTATTTCTCATGATTATCTACAGCATGAACCAAACGTGGTCAATGGTCTCATTAATACAGTATTTTGACTTGTCGTAGCACACAATATTTGTTGTGATCATAAAGTACATATCTTGATCTAGTGTCTGCATGTCAATAAAAGCACTATATCAAATTGATGCAATATTTGGAAAACCGTCATTATTAAGGTGAAAAAAAATCTATTTATAGTTTATTAAATATTTTTATTAATTATCATGATATCATCTCCCGGACCATACAGCCATGGGGACTGATAAAAGGTTTGAGTTGAAGTGGTGATCTTCACACGTGGATGAAATACATAGAGGTTCACAACATTTCAAATAGTCTGTAAGTCATTGTGCTTAATACTCGACTGCTTTCTTCTTTTCCCTTTGCTCTGGGGGAACTACAGAAACGATTCAAAATCCATTGTGCCACATGCGTGCGCTGCACATTAATACAAACCATTTTCCTCACACTTTTAGTTACGGCACAGTGAGGAAATGTGTTTTCCTTCCGGCAAAATAATACACTGCACGTACATGTGTTTAACATGGCACTACATCAATACATTTGTGCTCAAATAATGGCTGTGTGAAAAACATGTTCATTTGGTCAGTCCACTTTTTGCATGAAGACTCTGTACACATGCTCTTTGCACTTTCACAAGGCAGTTGGTTGTGTGGCCTCAGGGTTATATCTGCTTTCTTTTCCAGAAAGAATTGAATCACAGAGAGGCTCATGGGGGGAAGATTTAATTTTGGCAAAGTCTTGCAAGAAAGCAATTGTATTCCCAGAAGTAGTGAAAACTTGGGCTCTGACAATGTGACAAAAATGTGCTGAAAAATACAAAGCTGCGGTTTGCAAGAAGGACAGAGGCTAATGAACAACTGCAGCCACTAATTAGAAGATATTTCCTCCATCACTAAAACAATGCCAACTATTACAGGATCAATTCGTACACGCAATTTTTTATCTACGGCTGCAGGAAAGTCAGCTAGAACTTGGACATAGTTTTGTACAGTCGACAGTCCTTTAGAAGTAATTACGTTGTATACAAGTGGAAAAGAAACAACCATCGATATCCATACAGTAGCAGAGAAAAGGTGAGACGGAGCACAAGCCACTGACTAATCATTATTGATGGAGATTCACTTTCACTTAGCAACTGCCTGCTGCCTCTGCACTCATGCTTACAATGAGAGGACTGAACCTGCGTTGCTATTGGCTGCTTTTCACGGCCCGCTGAGCCAATCAAGGTGACAGTGTGAAAGTCCGCTGTCGGCTGTGGCTCAGACCTTTGTGGAGTTTTCGCTCAGAATTTGGTCCAGTTCCACTCAGCACATATCCCCACCACTTCAAAGCAAAGGGGGTTTGGGGGAAGAGTGTCAAGATTAAATTCACTGTCATATCTGCATTAAAATACTGCAGGGCAAGCAGAGGCAGGCTGTCAGCTCTGGACATGGATCGTTTTAGGTTCATTCAGAGTTTCTGCTATTGTTGATGAAGTTTCAGAACATCTTTTTTAATAGCAACAAGGAGACTCTAAGAAGAATTTTTGGGCGCACACGGTCACAAGAAAACTTCCTGTTTTGCTCTCTGCGGAACAAACATATACAGTGCCTTGCAAAAGTATTATTACATCTCAAACTTTTCCCCTCAGCGTCATTTTTACAAACATTAACAAAACATTTTTAATTTTAACTATTTTTATTAACAGTTTACACACAAGTAACAGACATGCAACATGGCCTCCTGTGTGTGAATTACTCTCAGTAAGTACAGCTGTTCTGTGAGGGCCTCAGAGCTGTGGTTGGAGTGTATTGGTCACTAAACATTATCATTGAGGCCAAGGAACACATCAGAGAGGTCAAAGAAAAAGTTGTGGAGAAGTTACATTATACCAAGATATCCCATGATTTGAATATCTCATGGAGCACTGCTCAATCAATCATTCGGAAATTGAAAGAGTATGGCCCCAATGTCAACTTACTAAGACACAACCGTCTATCCCAGGGCTCAAGAACCTATGGGTCTGTAGCCATATGTTGTAAATATAATCCTATACTTGCGTTATTGCACCACTGGTTAGATGCTAAACTGCATTTTGTTGCATTGTTCTGACTTTATGATAGCAATAAAGTTGAATCAAATCTAATATGTTGTGCCTCTTTTGATGATTTTGTCAGAAAATCTTAGCAGGCATTAACACTAAGGCTGTTTTGTGTGTCGGATTTCTTCAGTATAATGATAAAACATTAAATAATACATTCTATTCTATACATTCAATAATAATTTTATACTATACATATTAAAATAAAATAATACATATTCACAGTAAAAAGAAAATGTAGATGGCTCCCACAGAAATACATTTTAAAATTAGATTTTTTGGGCTCTCTCAGCAAAGGAGATTCCCGACCTCTGGTCTAACCGTTCATATCTGTACATGGGTCAACTGTCTGTCGTACTCTGCACAAACCATGCTCTTTTTGGACAGTATTGAAAGGTGACCATAAGAAATTCTATTTGAAGTTTGATAGAAGTCATATTGGGGGCACATCTAAGTGGAAGAAGGTGTTTTGTTTCCAAACACAAAACACTGCCCATCGCACCAGTGTTAAATATGGGTAGGAGCATCGTGCTAAGGGGCTGCTTTTCTTCCGGGGGACTGGGAAGATTGTAAAAATACCTGGGAAGATGGATGGAGCCAAATACAGGGACACTTCCAGCAGGACAATGACCCTCCATCTATTTTGTGCAAACAGATCATTCCTGAGCACTCGAGCCATGAAAACACAGATATATACATATATATACAACCAAATTCATGTTAATTGAATATAAAACAATGAAAACATTAAATGCATTTTCACTTAATATTTATTATGGCCAATGATTTTGAAAGGAATTGCAGAGTGACACAATTTCTTTAATCTGATGCACTTTGTGCATTATGGATGTGGCTGTATGTTCAGAATCTATCTTAAGCTGCTGCTGCTCTGTTCTGTTCACGCTTCATGGGACCCAGCAACGAATTCATCTATAAATGATCTTTATCAACCCTGTTACATGTCTTATCAAGGCTGTTTGTGTAACAATTTTTAATAAAGAAAATTAGCCTTTTGATTTCTTGGACTCCAGTTTGCACGTCATGGTGTATTTTCACATTTCTTTTGAAGGTCGTGTCTGCAGTGGACCTCAGAGGAATGTGCGTGTCTTCATCCACATGCAGACTTGTTCAATGTGCAGCGGAGCATGTTGAGCTCAACACTTGTACTCATGCCTCTTTCACGGGAGGATGACAAAAGGCCACACGGGTGGACATTAAAGGCTCTGTACATGATTTTCTCCATCTTAGATGAACTGCACAAACATTTACGTCAACATGGGGGAAATCCATTGTGTTTTCAAAAAATCTAGAACAAATTCAAAAACATGATTTATGCACTTCAATACGTTTCAATCTCCAAGACGTCAGAACAGCAAATGCAGGTCAACTGCTCTGGGGGTGCACCAACCATTTTTTGTATTATTTGCTTAAATATCTGCAATATAAAGTGTTGGCATCAGTTACTCACATCCTGTACCTTTCAAGGATGTAAATTATCCACTGAAATTATTTGAGTTTTAGTTAAGAACATTCAGATTTTTTAGAATCCAAATATATCCCCTTAGTGACAAAAGCATTGTCAGAACCTCTTTACACTATACGTCAGAGTTATGCAAAAAAGAGTCACTGATTTGATTTGAAAAGCTGTCAATCTTTTTAGGTGCCAGAATTGCAGATATTTTATGTGAAACAGACAAAAAGGGGAGCCCTGAAACTGAAGAGTCAATTACTATCATCAAAAAAATGAATGGAAAATGTGCACTATTTTTATGGAAATGTCTGCTGTATTGAAAATGCAGAAATCCTTCACTTACTTCAGAAAGCAAAGTTATTTCTAATACATTTTTCCCAGTAAGTAAATATTTCTTGTTTATTGTTAGTTTATTTAAAGCTTGGTTTTATAACTTAGGACCTTCCTTGAATTGAGTCTTTCTCTGTTCAAGTAAGCCGCACTTTTGATATTTTGAACATAGAGTATCCAAAATGTTAGGTAATTATAAAGTAGGGTGGTATGGTGGTTGAGTGGGTAGCACCTCTGTTCTCGGCAAGAAGGTTCTGAGTTCGAATATCTGTCGGAGCACGGCCTCAATTTCTTATATATGTATAAGTTTATATCACGGTCAAACTCTATTGCGATCAATGGAGTTCCCTTGGCAACATCAAGTTAAGAATGTACTCGAGGAAGTACTGCAAGTGAAGTTAATGTGCAATTTATTTCCAAGGATTTTTCAAGTAAACTTTACTTTCCAGGGTTTACAGAGTCCTTTGTTGGCAAGATGTCAGTTTAGAACATCAACTCAAACCTGTTTTTTCCTCATCAACAATTACAGTCACCACCTAAGTTATATATTGCTCCACCCAAAGCAACTACCACCCCTGAGTCATACCGACAATCTTGATTGCCTTTTTCTCGGGAGCTATTTTCAGTGTATTGCCAAATGAAGGACTCTGGGAATTACTCAAGAAACAGAATAATGATGAGGTGGCCCCTATCGGCAGTGGGAAGAGTATTTATAATGAGATAGTAAACATATGTTCATGCCACTGCAGCAGCTACCCATCAACCTAATTGGCTGAATGTGGAGTCTCCCGCTTGTGTTGTCCTCTCTGGTGTGGGAGGAGGCTGTTGGCTGATGGTAGGTGGGATGGGAGTGTGTAGGTGGTGGCTGAAATATACTGTGACATGGGTATAAAGTGGTGCTTTTTCGAGTCGCTTAAAGGCCACCAAAACTACAAACAGAAGAGATTTTTAGAGAAAAATAAGTATTGGAACCCAGACGTGAGGACTTACAGAAAAAGCATAATCAAGTAAAAAAAAGTGTCTTGGTTGTATCTCGAAATACTTCACTTAGCTGTAAATGTCTGTTTGTGATTTCCAATGGTTTATTTAATTATACCAGTAATACCGTGTTAAATCTATGTTTTGTTTTTTTTGAAAGCGAGACCGCCTGCAGCATTAACGCAATATAATCAAATATTTTATGAAAAGTACATCAGCTCAATGTATTCACAGCTGTCTCAAAAGTCATCACAAATTTGTTGATTCGCCAACAGAAGGTTAGCAAATACAATTCTGAAACATTGCGCACAACACTAAAACAGAGCATTTGGTCCAAATGACATATACCAATATCCATACAATGTTCATGAATGCCCTGGATCCTCCCTTGTTCTTAGACTCTCCTGCATCGAAGGGGAAAGGAAAAACTCAACAACTCAGAATCAGAGAAACCTCCAGAAGAGATGGTCCCAAGAACAGACAGATATGGTCCTAGGACTGAGTAAAAAAAAAACATTACAATTGAAGGTAACATTTTCCATTTGTTGCAGTTTTTTTTTCTATTTTCAAGTAAGAAAACGACTTGTATTCAAAAAGGATGGAGCTTGATCATCATCTTTAGGTATCATATGTTTTTCCTATTCACCCCCATTACACTGGCCAAACTATTTGTGAGTGGTTGGAACCAGATTTCCATTTTTGGTGTTTGGTACTCATGGTACAAATTGAGTATTTGCAGTAGACACTATTATTTTGGCATATATAAAGCAGCTATTTCAGTGTATGCTTTGTAAAGAATATAAAACATGTATCTTTGGAGTATCTCATCTGCCTCTGATTTCCTGCAAAGGTCTTTTCTAATTGAATTCCTGGCAAATACACTACATAAAGCAGAAAGGGCAAGACAACCTTTTCCCAGTGGTAATTCTACTCCCTGTGGAGGTTATCATGCCTCTGACAAAAATTCCCCCTGAAAACAATGTTCAACATAACAGATTTAGGCACGAGGGAGAGTGAGCCCTGCTGTGGGTTGGGTGTATGAGCCAGGTGCTCTTCAGGATCCAAGATGCGAAAAGCACGATGTTGAAGGGGGGGAAATACTTGTATAACAGCTCACTTAATCACCAATAAGAAAGTATACTTCACTTTTACTCTGATTTCCAGTCGTGGCAAATATCCGTAGTCACGAGGAACTACATTTAAGATAAGTTAGGATAATTTTGTTGATCTTTATTTGTTTTTTGTTTTTCTATACTGTTGTTTTGTTGATGTTCTTTGTTCCTCTCTGACATGGCTCGAAATAAATTATTCATTAATTCATCTTGCAATCGAGAAATTTACATGTCACATTTGGCATGGATAGAATAACTCAGAAGTGTGCGAACATGTTAATGGTTAAAAGTATAGTCTGTGCAGGAAATACTTATGTACAATAATAAAAAGTGGCAATAGCAGTTTTTTTGTTTTCAATTTACACTGAAATGTAGATTCAAGTATAAGCATTTTACCCAAAAGTCACACAAAAGTCATTCTACAGAACTAGTATTGGCAAGAATAAGAATATAGCCAGAACACAGCTTATAACATACAATACATTTTTTCCAGCCATGAACAATGAGAGCAACAGCCCCATTGGGTATAGTGCAAACCCAGTTTATGAATTGATAAAAATTGCGGTGCCAGAGGGGTACATCCCGACGATAAAGTATGATATATGCGTGTTTGTGTGGATAATCAGTCTTATCGTAGCTGGAGACTATCCAAAGGGGGAGAATGAGCAAAGGTTAAATTGTACTAACCTCTGCCAAATTATTCCCACCAGCTTGGAATATTATGAGCCCCATTAATCATCGCTTTACGTAGTGGACATGAGAGATGGACTTGGCACATACAAGTACTGCATGTCTTACCTCCACCCCTGAAGCATTGTTCACCTCCGGCCTTTTTTTTTTGTTTTTTATACCTCCACAGACACTGGAGGCAGAAGGTGAAGTGTTTTTCACAAAAAAGCGGTGTATGGGAAATGAGTTCTTTCTTTTGAACACCGCACAGACATACCAGGTCATTCGGGAACTATACTGAAAATACCTTTTTTTTCATTATATTGAGTTAAGTCTATCCTTTTACTTGTACTTACACTTTTAAGCTCTTTCCAACTTTCAAAAACAGACTGAGGTTGTGATTGTCAGGGCACATTATGGAGAAGCACTGCAGAAAATTGCACACAAAAAATCTTTATACTAATAAAAAACTGCCAGTCACATCAATTCACCTTGAATTGTGATTGATTCAAAGTCAAACCCAACCTCCTTGAACACTTCTACAAGTCAATATAAGCACATACACACCTTCTCAATAATTCTCAGGTTTGGCAATTTGGACTGCAGTTTGAAATCCAGCAGTATCAAAGGCTAACCCCTTCTTTCCACAAACACACTGTTCCAACGCAGCATCACTCAAAGGAGCCCACATGATGACCCCTCACACCCACTGCATCCACTGTCCACTCACATGCCCTTAGGGAGGCAATATAGATCACTGCAGCCATGTCTGAAAGATTCACCAACACTCATCCCCTCTGCCACATGAAGACTCAATAGAACCTAATTGCACCATGTTGACTGAAAATTGTGATAAATAGATTATTTTGTTTGTTTGGCACCCTAGGCCCTGGTTGCGACTCTTCGTCTGTGAAGATCATTTCTTGTGTGCTGCTTATAATCCTGTACAGGTGGTGGCTTAAGGTTGAAGTTCACCCTTCATCCTTTCATCAGAAAGTCGAAGAGGAGGCGGGGAGGAGGTGGTTGTGAGGCTTGAGTAGATCAATGTGACGCTAGAACAAACTCCTTGCAAGGCTTGGAAAGGGGGTAAGTTCGCTTTCAAACAGCTGGCTTGATTGGCAAAGGTTGGCGGTGCTGTCTGATTGGCCGAGGGTGAAAGGGGCCGGCTTGGATGGTTCTGCTGCATGTAGCCTACCAGACTGAATTTCCGCAAACAGCATGTTTGTCTGTCTGTAACAACACGGTAGAGATGTAAGCTGTCAAAAAGCTGTACCGGATGCAAATTCCAATCATTTTATTATGCGGCCAATGCCAAATTTTCTGATTATGATTATGCCATTTGCATTCAACACACTTTCACTGCACATTTCTATTTATTGTCCCACTTGGCACTAAGAAAGCTGGACTATTTTCAGCCGGGCAAATTCAATTTTAACTTTAGCTCTCAGCAGATGGACCTCTTGCCTCTCCATTGTTCATCAGGCAGATCCGTCTCTCTTGCACTTAGCGTGCTGTTTGCCCACGCAGCCTCTGTCCCTCTCTGCGTTTGTACATCTCGGGTAATTACACACAACATAGTCATATAGCATGAGTTCAGGCTATGTGTGCACGCCAATGTGTCAGAGCTTACCCCACCATGCCGTTAAAAAGAACTGCGTTTATCTACTGCAGACAATGTAGCTTCCAGCCATACATACACACACAGTAAAAGCTTATTACATGCCAGAAAACCCCCACCTGCTGGTAAGAATAATCTAAATTGTTAACTACCTTACCAGGGCCAGGAGGTTTTTGTGCAAATAACCATGCCGCTGTTTGACTCAACTTAATTTAAAACTTGCTCTTTAATACAGTTAATTTTCTACTACAAAACAAGATTAGGATTAGACACCATATGTGAATTATATTGTGTTTGATGAGAAACAACTTGTGTATTAATTTGAAACAATAACCCCATGAAATATGTGTGATATTGATTTTCTCCAGCATTTGATAAGTAAGCAAAATTTTGTTAAATGAAGTCCTCCAGCGGGAAACATGAAATGGGGTTAGTCATCAAAAGAGGAGAATTGGATCAATTTTCTATACTGTTGATGTGCCCAAGCATGAAGCGCTGTGTTTATTTGCATAAGTAAAATGAGACGCAGCATGTGGCAAATGATTTGAATGCAATACCGAAGTTGCATTACAGGAAATAAACACATTATTACTTTACAAGCTCCGACCCACACTGGAGAACAATAGTACAGCTGCGAGCGCACTTGAGTGGGTGGGTCAAGTACTTGTTTACCCAATGTTTAAAGAGGGCCCTCCAAAAGTCTCAGGTTTATCACAGAGAATAACTTTATCACCAAAAACTTGTTCAGTCCTACAGAGCCCAGAATCATACTTTTGTGTATTCAGGTTTAATTTTTTGGTTTGCGGTTTTGTAGTAGGAGAAACCATCTGGAGGAAGCTTATGCAGACATAGAGAGAATAAGCAAAAACAGAACACAGAAAGGCCCAGTTTCGGAGGTGGAATTGAACCAGAACCTTCCTACGATGAGGCACAAGTATTATCTGCCGTTCCACTGTGCCGCCCAAATGTAGTGATATAAACTGTGCTTATTCAAGTAAATAAACTTTGGAAAATCACAGAATCTGTCTCTCAAACAAACCATCTGCTTGGCGATAAACTGTATTAGACTTGCTTCTAGTTATCACCAGCACATTCAGGCTGTTTTTCCTGATGTAGCTGTACTTAACAGGTGTGCTGACAACAGGATGTCGACACATTTAGCCAAGATTCTGAAGGAGCGGAGATTTATGTGGTGCATCAGTAGTGCAATACACAGCTCACACTCACAAAGAGTTCATTTGAGGAAGTCGCTTGTCATACGTTTCTGATTCACAGCCAGATGTTTGTTCACATCTGCTGTTGCCCGGAGGGTGAGTCCTTCCAACATGGCTGCCGCAAAATGTGTTGGATTACCTGAGAGGCTGTGAGGATGTGTCACCCATTTAAACCTCTGTGTGTTTTACAACTAGAATGTGAACAAGCTAACGTCAACGGAGGATCTATTAAAAGGTGATGCAGAGGTTGGGGATTGTGTTCAAACTTAACAAATGTTTATTATTGAACAACACATATTAGAGTTTTAACAGTATTGTGATTGACACCCGTGCAAAATGCAGAAGTTCCCTCAAGCATTCGTCACGTTGTAGAAGATATGATGGCTTTGACCTACAGAGAAATACCATCTACAGACATTTGTAATGACAAGTCCAGTTTTAATATGATAGTGTGAAATTTCTTATAAAGATAATATTTGCTTCAAAATCTTGCAAACCCCTTGTGTAGCATTTATAGGCCTGACTTTCTTGGTGATATTTCACTTGAGCGTTATTCTCCACTTTAATTCAAATATGCTCTAAGAAATTGGGAGGAGTGTCTAAAGAACATGTTCATATCTGGCCCGTTTAAGGCTCCATCCTGATGGGTCAAAGTAGAAATAATCTGTACTGTTTTTTCCATGTCAAAAACAAAACTATTAATTCCATATTTGTAAAGTCCTTCCCCTAACACCTCTTTTAGTTTTACAAATGTATTTCAACACTAGCTGGGAAAGTGTGCTCCAACAAATTGAAATGCCAATCGAATCTGTAACCTTCAAACCAATTGTCGATATGTTATATTTTGGTGCGGCAACACAAAGACACACAAATGTACACAATGTTAAAAGGTCAAAGAAGTTTTGAGGAAGTGTGCGGCTTTCAACCCATCCGTCTTCAGCGCAGGTTCATGTGGACATAAGTGAAATCTAAATATTTGTTGTTGAGTGGTGCTTGAATGTTGCTTAAAGAATATCATTTGTAAATCTGATTCTTGGCCGGCCAGTACAGGCTGCTGTGTGGTAATCAACGTAAATACTGTAGAATGAACTGGTGAAGGGGGGCAGTGTGTCTGTGTGCTTTTACACTCATGAGGAGCTTTGTATTATCAGATCAACCATCCCTATGGACCTACTACCTGTTCTTTTTAACACCTACAAACCATTTGGTTCATGTTTATCCAAGAAATTGAGAATTTTCATATTAAGCCCATACAGGATTAAAGTCAAAGTTAACTGTCCTGAGGTTGGATGCCACACTTTATTACATCATATAAGTTGGAGACAGACCTAGTGAATGTTACACACACTGC
>JAPMNZ010833218.1:0-15456 GCA_029875035.1 Pomatoschistus microps | reverse complement strand
TATGGTTTCTTTGCCTTTTGAGTAACCCTTTGTTCTGACCATGCCAACTTCCTGAACGTTGTGAATGTTAGGAGCACAAATGGAGAATTTCTTTGCATAAGGCCTTGAAGCTGTTTAGATTGTGATTCAGCATCTGTCTGCTCATATCAGGAGCCTCACTGCTGCCACGCCCTGACCCGCATGTATGTTTGGATCCCTCGATCCACACTACAGCTTTCTCTATTATCACCATGCCTAACAATAAAGCTGCACTTTTCAGCAATATCCCTCTCTGTAAAATTTATACCACTGTTCCCCAAACCTTTTATGAGCCATGGCACACCTTTTTTAAATTGAAAACGATCTCATGGCACACCACCAGCTGAAACTGATACAAACATGAAACTGCAGCCTTTATTAACATCACAAAGTCATTCTCATTACAGTGTGTCATGTTTTATATTGAAAATCAAGACTTTCTAATCTTCTTACGTTCATTTATTTTGTTATTTACCTATTAGGTGATATATTTCCAAAGGCACACTTAACTAACCATGGCACACTGGTTGAAATACTGATTTATGTACAAATATTAAGATACAACAAGTTATTGTAACTTGACATTTTATTCTGCTTATTTGTACGTAAGATTAAATGACTAATTTCTGTGCTATTGTTCAGTTGGCAATTTTTGAATATTTAATCACTGCACAATACTTTGTTTCGTTTTCCCTTACGTTACTTTTTATAACTTTAGAAGGTAAACGCTGAGGTGCTTTTAGAATCTTATGTCAATGCAATGTTTAAAATAGTTGAGCTTGAACTAAAATCCTAATGTTTTGCTTTTAAAATGTTAATTATTACCATGAGTTTCTCTGGTACCTTTTGAAATACTACCTCTGAGGAATTTGTTTTGAGTCAAATGAGATGGTATGTGATTTTTTTTTTTTAATCTTTTATTTATGACAGTCAGACACAGTCCAGAGACATTCAGGTAGTAGACAGTGACACACACCTCTGTACAAGTGTTTTACATTGAAAAGTTGCTTTCAGAACAGGGTTCATTAAAATAAAAATGGGTGTTATGCTACAAAATCAATGCGGTTTTGTTGAGCTTCACGTTTTGCCATCATCACAGAACAAACTTTAAACTCCATGCAATGAAGTACTGAAAACACTGCATCAAACTGTTCTAGCCTTTGCAACATACAACATTGATTTTGGCATCAAATTCCCCTTAGTCCAATCATTCTAACTGAGTGCATTAGTCATTAGAAGTAAGTATTTTATTTATATATAATTACAGGACGGACCAGACCCTGGACAGCATCACAATAGGTTCCATTTACTGCGAAAAACAATGCCACAGCTTTGAAAATGGGCTAAAACACAAAATGCTTGTAATCTCATTTCATCTACCACATTGAAGCACTGAAAAAACTAATACAATCAGAGCTGACAGTACTCAATAAAAAACTCACAGGGCCCACAAAGTTAGCTATCTTAAGATCACAGCAATAGAGGTGGTGATAGCAGCTCTGTGAACCAAGTATTTCAGGAATTTGAACATTTCCATCAGAATTATTTGATTATCTTAATCAAATACAATATCTATAATTGCAGTGACTTTCTGACAATTGTCATGCTCTCACAATTGTAATCTAATTTGATCCATGTTTAATTGGTCTTTTCTGTGGAGCATATGTGCTTCAGAAGGGAGAATTAACCATATGACAAGAAAATGTTGGCACAAGAACGTTGACATCTTCATGGCTGTTAAAATCACTTTAAATCATTTCAATAATTATACAATAAATATATTATAGACTATACATTTATTTCATGCATTCATTTCTTAACAGGATTACTTCTTCATCCCTATTATATTAGCCCCAGCGTCCTCTGGTCAGCAGAAAAGCGCTATTCCAACAGCACAAATAGAAGAGCAGGTAAAGCATTCCATGATCTACAGGTTGAGGATAATACTAAATTTATATTCGGCTCTCTTCATTAAGATTAAAAAGGAAAACATGTATTCAAATATGTTGCTGTTTTAACACCATATAAATTCAATGTTGTTTTCTGGTCTGAATAGTCAAACATACCATTGATTTCCTTCACACTAAATATGCATTGACACATTGTTCACGCCATAAAAGTAAATGTAATAACTGTTTTCAAATGATTACACATTTTTCCCACTCACACAACCCACCCAAAAATTATACTTAATAAAGTTATTCTGAAACACGCATGTAGACCATGTGCGCAAGCTCACACACTACTCCTCACAAACTAAACACCAGTGATGATTTGACAAAAGCACAAAACACAAACTCTGTATACACTGACATTGTTGGCATGGTTACTATCTACATCATGGCCTCTAGTGACACCCCATCCTATCTCACCAAAGCAAAAAAAAAGCCCACCCCTCCCAATAATCCAAACACCAGATCAATATGTTTGCAAGCAGACTATTGATTCCACCCCATAATGTATTCTAATTGTGTCTGAAACTGTCCAATAATCAAAGTCTGTCTTGCTCCATATTTTACCCCTGCCCACACACGGATTGTGTATGATTACATAATATTACATAAACAATTAGTAGCACTACTGTCATACTCAGTAATAAGAAATAACAGAGGGCAGTTTGGCAGCTTCTATAACGTAAACATAAAAAACCTGACTTATCCACCTTTTTGTTCAAGCCACTATTTCATGACACAACACTCAATGTAGGACACTGTCTCAAATGACGACATGAACTAGAAGCACAGTAATCGTTTGTAACACGTTAAAACCTGGAAAGAGAAGGAAGACTACGAGGGCATTTTAAGACTTGTTTTTTGTGAAGATGAGGTCTATAATTCAGTCTGTATGAACATAAAATGCATGCCTGATATTTGAGACAGTTCCTAGAGTTAAATGACTCCACAGTAATTGACCTACCTACAGCACAGATACATACTGCTGTACATATAACGTGATGTATTGCACTTGGTCACAATGTTTTTAGACAGTTCTCTTTTAACAGCATGTGGAGACCTACTACTCAGTCACAGACCGCACAGCATTGCACTTAGTTGACGTCTACATGCAAATTCAAGAAAACATTTCATTTGTTGTAGGGATAAACTAGTCATATGGCCATAATTTCTCATTGTTCCGAAACCAATGGATAGTAGTTCAGAAGGAGAAGTCCCTGGTTCAATTTGTTTTGACATGTTGACTTTTTCTTAAAGGTGCAAGGTCTATCAAAAAGTCTACACATTTTACTCATTTATCAAATGTTTCTGCAATGAAAGGAGACCTGCTTTTCTATGTTTCGATCATAAAGACACTAATGGATGGAACTAGAGCTTGCTGCAAGATTGTGCACATGAGGTCTTTGTTTTGAGGTTTAACTTTTGATTTAGTTTAAAGTTATTTCTATTGGCTATAGTTGGCTATATTGGCTGTAGTTCCGAAAAGTTTTACCTTGAAGTTCTCATGGGCCAAACCTTGTGTCTCATCCCATCCTCACTGGAATGTCAAGGAACGTACAAGAGGAGAGGCAAGAGGATAAAAGGTCAAACTATGCTCATCAAATTCAACATACAGCATTGCAGACAGCAGGTCTCTTTCAATAACCCCTGACAACCTTAGTAAATTGGCACCTGGTATGTAGGTGCTGCATTGTTCTCACTGAAAGGGGGACTCTGGTACGTCTCTGTGGTCTCAGTGGTGCCCCCTCCTGGTGAGTTAGAGGGGTACGGCTGGGATGGTGCACCTCCATCCATGTGCTCTGTGGTGAAAAGGGTCATGTCTGTACCCAGAAGGTATTTCTGCACAGCACGAACTGCGAGACCAGCCTACAAGAAAAAAAAGAATGAATGTGAAAGTGTGTAGATACATTTTAGAGTAATATCTATGTTACACTATAGTTGCTGATACTCTTACCCATGTGATAATTGAGAAAAAAGAGAATGCAATGGCAGCTCTGGCAGCATCTGCTCCTTGGTTTAGTGGCAGCATATCAGATGTGGTTCGAGACCACTGATTAGCCAGAAAGCAGAAACTTACAAAGTACAAGAAGGTCCAAAAACCTGTAATATTTTAAAAGGCTTTATTAACATATAGTATATTGATGTATGTAATTTTCTACTGCCAAGGCACAGAAAAGAGCCAGCAGGTGTACAGTCAACATCAGACCAGAGTGGACCACCGAAGTAATCTGCATTACTGATGCATGCGTTGACCTTACCTGAAAAGCCAATCTCCAGCATTATAGCCTTTTTCCTGTCTTTGACAGAACTGATGGAGGCAAACTTGTAATCAACAAGGAAGAAGAAGGAACTCGCCAGTAAACCGACCAGGCCCACAAACACTCCGTAGTTACAAGCGTCTGCATTTTTATTGAAGACACAGTGAAGACGCTCACTGCCCAAGTTAACATAGCCTTCATTCATAATAGACGCAAACACCACCAAGGAAAATATCTGAAAAGACAAGATCAGAGAGTAAGCCTGGGGTGTTTTATAAAATCCCTTTCATTTCAAAACATTTGTTAAAATAGTCAACAAATTGTGGAATGGACTTGGCACACATTCTTTTAAGGCGTCTCCTTAGAACGCACTCAGATGAAGGCATTAACCTAATTTCTTCTTTTTCTCTGTGACTGACTGAAGAGGTGGATGCTTGACTTCCCCCCAAGAATTCCCCAGACCTGAGGCACTTGGATGTTTTTTCCAACACTACACTGACCAGGCAGTTAGTGAAGTCACACAAGGAGGCTTTTAAAACAAAATACAAGATTGATCAACTTTCCTCCCAGCCCTCCTCAGTGAACACCAGCCTGACACTGGTCAGCTGACTAACTCTCCATGGCAGAATAGGGCCATGTGACACACTCTTACTCAAAAGCACTGGTACATGGGGGATCATATGATGGTGCAGGACACACAATGGGATCAAGTCAGACGCAAAGTGTAACCCCATCACGTGTTTCTAATCAGGGGAAATACACAGGTGTTTCAACGTCCACCTCAGGCCAGCAAATTCATGTATATTGACTGATCTCGTCTGCAGTTTGCATTCTAATTGATCAGCTTTTACACACACAATGTGTGTGTTTGGGGACAAAAGTGTAGTGCTGTTCCACACTCGGCCTGGCCTCCAACAGCTCCACACAACACGCAGATACTGAAGCGTGTCTATAAAAGCTCTGAGGAGAAAGACCTTCCTGTGGCATCCAAAGGTGATGGGCTACATCTAACAGCACGACTGCGTGCGTAGCGATAATGAAGGACCAATCACAGGTGAGATGACGGACAACGAGCGTTAGGGGTAAATCAGGAAAATCATTAGGTCAAAATATTATGAAAACTGAACAATAATTGGCTAATTACACATAGAATGCGAGACAGTTCGTAGAAGACCACAAGAATGTCCTAAACATATACACTAAACATGCATTATCCTGACGTGTTTTTACAAAACAGATGTCCGGTATAGTCTATGGCAGAAATATAAATTGACATTGGCAGAGGGGTCGCCCGCTCTAACAACATCTGCTGAAATAGCTTGATGGTCAGTGTCAGATAACCAGTAGGCCTTGGCTACACCCTTCGAATACGCGTACACGTTCATACAAGCATTTAAAATGATAATAAAGACGTGTATTTCTGATGTTTAATGGGGATATCTCCTTGTTACCTTTGCGGTGCGGAAACGTCACGGGATCTCGCGCTGCGAACAGCAACAGAGCATCTCCATCCCTACGTGCACACCCGCGCGCACGCCCGCTCACACGCTTATGGTGAAAAGCTGCACTCACCCAGGTCAGCACTCTGAGGATGGTAGTTGGTTGTTTGGCGAAGGCTAAGGGGTCAATAGTAGACCCGGTTCGGCCCGCTCCAAATGATCCCGCTCCGTCCATGTTGTCGCTTCAGTCTCCTCGCGGCTCCAAGCTCCCGGTGCACGGCACGATGCACGCGCTGCTGTAGAGGGACGGCTCAGCAGGCGCGTGCGTGACAAACGCACGGAGTACCACGCGCTCGAGCCCGTGATGTGATAGGCGACAATACATGTATGGATGGCCAATGCAACAGCCCGTCTATGAGTAGGCCAACACATATATTCAAATACAGATAGACTAGGGCTTCGGAGTGAAAAATACAACATCATAGGTATACACACCCAAATCTATTTTTCATACATTTCTTGCAACAGTTTAATTACATAATTGGTAATTATATCCAGCTCAGTTTTAGCCACTTTAGAAAAGGGTTCTTTAACATATTAACATTATTCAGTATAAAAGTAGACTTTAAACACACAGCATATGTGCAAATATTTTCAGGTCAGATTGTATAAGCTGTACAATCATAAAATATCTATCCATCTAAGTTATAATTATCATTGGGAAGTTGTATGGTGTATGCAGTATATTTCTTCCTGGTCTTATCAACTCATTCTTTATAGGACTTTAATCATCCAAGTGTCAGTCACATGATCCATCTTTCCATCCATCCTTCCACCTTTCGTCCACACGAGAGCAATCGAACTCCGGCTTCCCTAATCGAATGTTGACATCATTATGAAGTCGACAGAACCACTGGGATAGAGAGTAGCAACTTCTGGTATCTGGTTGATTTTTCTTAAGTCTGAAGGTAGAAAAAAATAGTACAAATCAAGAGTCAGAGGCACTAAAAATACATTTTTGGTGTATCAATGAAAACACATGGAACAGGAGTCAGACTATCAGTCCTCATTGAACATACAACTCAGACCAACCTGTCTCTGAGGTCCTCTGCACACTCTTCACATGGGAAGAACTTGGAGAAAAGGTGGATAAAGTGTCCCATGTCTCGTTGCTGTGTGGATGTGGGCTGGTCAGGGTAATATGCAGCCATCGTGTGCAGAAAGGACCAGGTATTACGACCCAGCTCTTGACGGTTCAGAGGACACTCCAGATCTTGTTTTGGTGGCTCACATTCAATGTCCTGCAACAAACATTAAAATGTTAAAAGCTGAAATTAACATAATGTGATTAGCTGATATTTGTTATTGAACAATGCTAGACTTCAGGGTTACTTCAGAATGGCTATTAGTGTATAATTGAAGTGTATTAGGGTAAGAATCCCTCGACCAGCTTGTTATGACCTTATGTAGCCCGTGTGTTGTGGTCGTTGCTGTTGCCTCTTTCTGCACTTTCATCCAGCTTTTAAAATCCGTACATGCTCGGCATGGCTTCTTCTGGCCGCCCACACTCGGCTCTGGCTCTTTACTATTGTCCTTGGGCGAGTTTACCGTCATTGGAAACGGGAAAGGTTCAAACCCTGGCGGGTTAGAGCCAGTTGAAACCTGCGGTCCTCCTGCCGCAGCCATGTTCGTAACTTACTAAAATAATGCTCGATGTGTCACTTAAAAAATCCCGGAGATTGCCCACCGCGACTCAAAACTCTTTCGAATAACACAACTAACAACGAGCCTCTCCTATATCACCGGAGAGTCTGTCGTAAGATGACTGCACTGTTTGAACCGTGATGCGGAACCCTAGTTCTGTGGCGTTTGTTTCAGACGGAGTCTAGCTGGTGCTGACTTCCTGTATGTGACGACACACTTCGGTGCATGCATCAAGAGGAGCTTCTTCAATGTACTAAATGTCTTTATTATGTACACATTTGACATCGATGGCAATGCTCACATACTATCCGCTACTTCAGCTTGAGTTTACTTTAACACTTTTCTGATGTTTGCTGTTTTATAACTGTTACGTTTGCTGTGTCAGTAATGCCAGTAGCTCGATTAGCTATACTGGAAAGTGACACGTTTTTATTTTTCTGCAGAAGTTGTGATTTAACAAGACAGGCAAAATGGGGATATTAGAGAAAATCTCTGAAATAGAGAAAGAAATTAATCGAACACAAAAAAACAAAGGTAAGGGAATCCTACGTTGTGCACTTGTACTCGTTATTATCAAATTATTGTATCAATATTTGCGGTTCTGTGGCTGAATAATATGTTTATTTTTATTTTACTTCACCATCAGCCACTGAGTACCATCTAGGTTTACTTAAAGCGAAACTTGCCAAGTACAGATCTCAGCTTCTTGAACCCTCCAAGTCAGCTGGAGCAAAAGGTGAAGGCTTTGATGTTATGAAATCTGGAGATGCTCGTGTCGCTCTCATTGGTTTTCCGTCTGTGGGTAAGGTATGTACAATGCACATCGCAAATTATTTTCTGGTGATTGTTTTTGACAAAATTTATAATGTTGCATCACAGTCCACCTTTCTCAGTCTGATGACTTCTACCGCCAGTGAAGCTGCCTCTTATGAGTTTACAACCCTCACATGTATACCTGGTGTTATAGAGGTGCATAAACAAATCTTTGACTGTGTTTCCAAATGCATCTTACATTCAATTTAATGTTCTTTCTGTTCAGTACAAAGGCGCCAATATTCAGTTACTTGATTTACCAGGAATTATTGAAGGAGCTGCTCAAGGTACAGCTGTGCATGGCAGAAATCCCAAGTCAATATTTTCTATAATGATTTCTTTTCTAGGAAAGGGAAGAGGTAGACAAGTCATTGCTGTTGCTAGAACTGCAGATGTTGTCATCATGATGTTGGATGCTACTAAAGGAGATGTCCAGAGGTACCTCAGTATAATTAAATAAGTTCAAACAAATGAATTGAGTTTATATTTGACTCTATTTTTAATTTTACAGGGAACTATTAGAGAAGGAATTGGAGTCTGTGGGCATCAGGCTTAATATGTCAAAACCAAACATATATTTCAAGGTAGTTTATACTCTCCTGTACTCAATATGTTGACTTGTTCCTGAATTCTAAACAATAAATTACTTTTTAAAGCAAAAGAAAGGTGGCGGCCTGTCGTACAACTCAACAGTTCCTCTCACTCACTGCTCCGAAAAGCTGGTTCAACTCATCCTTCACGAATACAGTATCCTTGTAGATGTTTTTAGAATGTCAACTACTGCTTGATAGTTTGGACCTTCCTTAACTTTTTGTTACAGAAATATTTAATGCTGAAGTCTTGTTCAGGGAGGACAGCACACCAGATGAATTCATTGATGTCATTGTGGGGAACAGAGTCTATATGCCTTGCCTATATGTAAGAGATTATTCCATTTTAAACTGTATTGCACCATTAACTGTAATACATTTTGTTTTCAGGTGTACAATAAAGTGGATCAGATTTCAATTGAAGAGGTGGACCGTCTTGCTCATAGACCCAACAGTGTAGTCATTAGGTCACTATAAAATATAAACCATAAATGCTTTCTCCTATTATCTATTACTCTTTCTCTCCTCACATTTATGTTGATGCCATGTTGATTGTTTTAGCTGTGGGATGAAGTTGAACTTGGATTACCTTCTGGAGACGTTGTGGGAATACCTTGCTCTCATTTGTATCTACACCAAGAAGAGAGGAGGTCTGCAGTTGTGATTATAGTTTTCTAGTAATCTAAAACGTTGAATATGCTTTTTAATTATTATCTCACCCTTTAATAGAGAGGCCAGACTTTAATGACGCCATCATTATGAGAAGAGGAGCATCTGTCGAGCATGTGGTCAGTAGACACAAAAATAATATTATAAATATAAAAACAATATTTGATTGTTGAAGGTTTTTCTTTTCTGTTTATAAACAGTGCCATCGAATCCACAGAACCTTAGCCAGTCAGTTTAAATATGCCTTGGTTTGGGTAAGTCATGTTGTGTCATACATTATAGAAATAATTTTGACAATAAAGCGCTATTAAGAGTTATTTTAAATCTAGAGACAAATTGAATGTAAAAAGTTAATTATGTCTTCATGTAAGACTTGGAAGGTTATTGTAATAAGACAAAGAGTGTAGAGAATCTTGCATCTGACATGTATTGGTGGTAGACTTCTGCCTTCTACCACCGAAACATCTCAGGTAACTATGCAGTACAAGCTTCTTTACTCTCTTTGTCTTATTCAAAAAACCTTATAAGCCTTAAATCCAGAGCCACTTCTATTTCCATCATAACTAACAACAATGTTTAAATGTAGTACATGCAAAATATTATCAACTATAAAAACAAGATCATTTTATTGACATTTTATTGTGGCGTTTTTAGGGAACCAGTACCAAATACAGTCCTCAGAGAGTGGGTCTAACACACATCATGGAGCATGAAGACGTCATCCAGATTGTGAAGAAATAAAATGTACCTTTTGCCTTTTTGAACAAGGAACTTAGGAGGATAGACTGAAAAAAATCTATTGCTACTTTATATAATTTACTTTGGGCATTTGTACCGATATTTTTTTTGAAAATGCAATATTCTCTTCTATAATCTTGAACCATGAACAAACTGTCTGTGTTTCATTCTCAGAACCCCAATGGCAAATATACAAATCCAGGGGTTCCTTTACAATAATAAAATGATATTAAAACCTAAACATGTCTTTTGATTTTTTACACATCAGACTACCACTACCAGACACTGACTGGATAAGGGAGACATAAATAACACAAGATTCATTCATAGGAACCTGTTACAAAACTTGCACAATCTGAGTGTTTTGGATCTTGTCCGTTTCCCGCCATTGGTGTTAATGTGTGTGTGTGATTTATTGTTTGTATATCACGTGCATGTTTCAAATAAACACTTTGCATCAGCCTATCTTTTAGGATTCTACACAAACAAATTAAATTGTGTTGTTTTATCGCAGTTTTTTCCAAGACTGCATGATCTTTTAACTCCCTGACCCCACCATTCTCCTCTGACCTCCTGCCTGCCCCACAGATCTTTCTCCTGTGTGACCAGAAAGTAGTCGGATCACTTTATTTCAGAAAGTGGCAGCTCCCAGCGCTCACCATTCACCCACATATGCCCACGCGCACAATAGTCTCATTAAATATTGACAAGCATCTCTTTGGCCTGGGAGAGTGGGACAGAGTACAAGGCTGGTAGGAGAGAGTGACCGTTGCAGAGGCTTAAAGATGACCTAAAGATGTCTGACCAGAGCGCAAGCTGGATGGAGAGCTTCTGCTATGGGATCACCTGAAGGGGACCGAAGCTACAGCGGTGAAGGTGTAAGGTACTGTACTTTACCTCGCTGTAAATTGAAAAGGCTTTGACACTTGATGCTGCTTGGCGCCATATGGAGTAGTCGAGCTCGCGTGTGTAAGTGCACACGCTGCTTTTGTGTTATTTAACTAGCTAATTTGTGACAATGTCTTTTAATGAAAGTACAACATATTATTGACGCTTTTATTGTTGGTAGTACCCAGTACCTTACAGTGTTAGCCCATGTCAGTCCTCTTTTGTTACTTGCATTCGTACATTATCTTGGTTATATTTCGTATGGTAATTGTGAATACAATGGCTAAAGTAAAGTCTGATTTAGTTGCAAGACTTTTGATTGTTTGAGCATTTAGTCAACAGAGATCAGTCTGTTGTGTCCAACTGCATTTGTTGTCCTTTTATACTTACCAAACGGCAAGAGATATGACAGCACAAATGTCATCAATATAAAGGTCCATCTGGTGCAAACATGTAAATGTTGTAAATACAAAGATTTGTGGTCGTCTTTGAATTTACGATGCTGTTCTGTGAATGAAATTGAATCCAGAGCAAGGGAAATTGAGAAGCGCAGTTGTACCACTCGCAGCGGAAGTGATCTTTTTTTTAATAAATTATTTCAAGTCTTTTAATCGTTTGTGTGCAAGAGGACACGTGTTTGACATCAACAACATTTTCATTGGTTTGTTACGAAGCCATCCTTTATTCTTTTGCACGATTTTGAACTTTGATGAGGATAGTTCAAGACCAGAATGTTACTTTCCCTTTACTCCTCCCCTGGTCATCATCCACACATGTGTCTTGCCCAAGGGCACGACGGCTGTCAGAGCTGATGGTTTGATACCAGCTATTTACATGATTTATGATTTCCTATTGAGGATTGGTATAAAACAGGTTTTCCTTAAGTAATATAGACAATAGGACAATAATACTAATCAAGCATTTGAAACACTGAAACAACATATTACTGTAGTAATGTTTGATACAGGCAGTGAATATGACAATAAACAACATGTAGATAAATATAGTTGACTGCATTACTACATAGGATACTAAATATTCGGATAAATTTTTACAGCTGTGAGCCAATTATCAACACAACAAATAAAGGCGTGATATGACATACTTCACGCCTTTAGTGAGGAGCTGGTGCTCTGTGTACTGGGTGCAGCTCTGACTAATAGACTCATATACTGATCTCACATTTTAAGTGAAATGAGTAATTCACTTGAATTTCACATTAGTAATTCACTTGAATTTCACATTAGTAATTCACTAATTTCACATTTAAGTGAAATTAGTATACGAGACTCTAATAAGTTTACATTTATAAGTTTGTTTATACATATACATAAGTAATCCTTGTGGATTTCATTGTCCAAGTTTTCTCACACCTCTAGCCTCATTTTCTTTGTCTCCTCTGCCCTCCAGTGACAATATATGCTCACTACACTTTACTCAGTGTAGTGTAAATTGAAAGAGTTGATATCCTTTTATCATTTATTTCTCATTATTGAATTGAGTTTGGATATTCCTCTCTGGTGGTGATGTTTCTGATTAAATTATTACAGATATGATTTGATTGAATTAACCCTGGACCAGAGATAAGAAACCCTTCTTTTATTGTTGAAGATTTGCTTTTTCTTCTTTAACTAATTGCGCTTTGGGTTCAAGTTTTAGAATGAAATAAATTATGTGACTGTTCACTTGAAGAATCCTTTCATAACATGCCATAGCAGTCCAGAACTTCTTACCATCAATTAATATTAAGATTAAGACATCCTTTATTTGTCCCATCATGGGGAATTTTCAGTTTTGTATCACTGGTTACAGCACAGTAGGAGTGAGGAGCATGCGTCACAAGATAAATGAGCAATAATTATACTAACATAAAATAAATACTCTAACTATTGCAAAGTAAGGTTTGTCACTCATCATCTGTACTTCTTAGCAGGTCTTCCAGACGTTTCGTCCTTAATCCAAAGAACTTTTTCAAGATAATTAAATCAGAGAGCACTTTCCAGATGTGGCCCCAAGTGGTCTTTTACTAAAGCTCAAAGTACAGGAAAGACCAGAGACACAGTCCAACAAACAGAAGAAAGTAGGAGAGGGGTGTCCTTACCTTATGTGGCTGGAGTTTCAGAGAAACTACAAAGAATCTTTAGGCAACACAAAATCCCTGTGTATTTCAAACCTTTCAACATGTTAAGACAAAAATTGGTGCATCCCAAAGACAAAACACCCAGAAACAAACAGAGCAATGTGGTGTATTCAATCAAATGTGGTTAAGAGAAGTGCACTGACCACTATATTGGAGAAACTAAACAAACTCTAGTGGGCCACAATCGGCTGTACACCTCCACCTCAAGGCCACCAACCACACTGTGACTGACATGGAGGTTAAAATTCTAGCTCGAGACAACAATTGGTTTGAGAGAGGGGTGAAAGAAGCCATTTTTGTGAGGAAACACGAACCTTCTCTTAACAGAGGAGGCGGGTTAAGATTTGTTTTGCCTCGCATCTATGACGACGTTCTAAAGACAAAGCCCTAACTATAGGTAAGGTCAGTGACGTGCTAATGACTTAGGAGTAGTGAGACTTGCACTCCACTCCAGCAATCTCAGCAGGCAATAGGTCTGTGACATGCTAATGAGTTAGGATCGTTAGCCCCAGCAGGATCGTTAGACCTGCTCCCTTCCACAGCAAACAGACCATAGATGGTTAATGAGTTAGCATCAGGATTAGGTTTTAAATCTCCAATGTGCGGTCTGAGATTTCATTCCCTTGAAAAAGTTAATTGGAATAAGGACGAAACGTCTGGAAAACCTGCTAAGGAGTACAGGTGATGGGTGAGAAACCTTCCTTTGCTTTGACTAATCCCTGTACGACTGAGATCTTACACAAACCTACTCTAACTATAGCATAATTACTTTCAGTCGATAACAATGATTGAAAATCAAATCTGTAAAATTACCTTTACGAGATTATGAGTCTGCAGTGATACTTATTCACAGGTATTTCCAAAAACTTTGGGCTATTATTTTCTTCTGTTTAGACATTTTCTGATAAGCCTCACTGACTCAGACCAAACCCCATTATCCCTGCTGTGTAACATCAATGCCCTGTGTGAGTGCAGAGATAGTGCTTAAACGCTTATTTCACCCTGCCATTAACCAACAATGGAGACACTATTGCAGACAGGAAAGGCACAATGTACAGAGATGAACAAATATATGCTGACTGTGAAACCCAATCACAACGCTTCTTATGTTTGCTTTATGTAATTGCTGCGTTTAACCTCAAGCCGTGTCCTATGCATCTTTTGTCCTCAAATGTACATGGAACTACTGAAGCTTTTCCAAACCAAAGTCACTATTTGTTTTGTTATTGATGCTCCATTGTCTTTGAATGGTCCATATTATTTTAGAAAAAGGTGTGTGTGTGTGCTTGTGTCTGAAGGCAGTATAAAATGATGGACAAAAGGTCTTGGGTTGTCCAGGACCCAAGACCTGCTTGGGTCTATGGGTTTTCACCAGTAACAACTGTAGTATTATCCGAAAAGGAAGGTTTGGAAGGAAAGTCTTTTGGGATATGACCTGTTAAGGTAAGATTAAATATGAGCGTGCGTTCATATCATATTGAGTCTAATCAAGGGTAAAAGTTGAAGAGCAACTGGTGGCTCCTAGACTTTGCAAATAATTTCCTGAACGTTTCCAATAGTTATTCAAATATATACATTATAGTAAATGTATTTGCTAATACATTTTAGATTATTTTTAGATTATTTTGTTTGATAGAAAAAAAAACTCTACCACTGCTACCGCGAGCTCAGATTGGCCCAATTACTTTCAACCACTTAATTTTTGTCCTGAAAGTATAGCTCTCTCGGTTGGAAATCTCAGTCTACATTATTCTATTCTATTTATTTTGTCTCATTTGTAGCTCTCTGCTTTTAGTTTACATTAGGACTTGAAAAATGTTGATCTTGTTCAAATGATACAAGGTTCCACAAGAATTACAGCTTCTAGTAGCAACCAAATCGATTTAATTTTCAGAAATCGATCATCGATCAAATAGAATCATTAAATCCTATAACATGTTGACTGGCCTTTCCGATCATAATCTGATTTTGGTGGCCAGAAAGCTATCTAAAAAGCGATTTAGTTCTTCGGGAAGAGTTGGTGAAGCCGGCAGAATACCCAAGAATAAAGTGGAAGGCATTAAAAATGTAGTGCAGCAGATTGACTGTGACAAGAAATTGTGAAGCTGACAGCAAAACCTTTCTAACAATACTGGAGCAAACAATGAAAAGATATAGCTGGTGTGAGCGCAACCACTTGTGCTTGAACATCAGTAAGACCAAGGAGATGGTAATCGACTTCAGGAGGAAACCACTTTCCCACACGCT
>JAPMNZ010833184.1:0-14178 GCA_029875035.1 Pomatoschistus microps | reverse complement strand
CGACCAAAAATGGATTATTTAGGGAGGAGTTAACCAACTTTAAGAACTGTATGTCAGTAAGAAAAAACACAGGTCCATTAAATCAATAAACAGGACAAGTAAACGCTAAATTCTTCAATTTTATTTCATCCATTCACTGGGGGTCCTGAATTGAAAAGATTTTGGAATCCCCTATGAGAAGGGTTCATTTAAATAATGCATGAAGTCGCTGCTGCCCCCTTGTGACAAAATCCCAGACTGCAACCCTCTTTCTTAACTGGAAAACATTTCATACCCAAAATGAAAAATGTCTCTTTTTCCATTTGCTATTATTAACACTAGAACTCCCAGAGCAGACTATTTGACGGCTTTTTGTGTTGGAAGTATAATTACACCACTTATGTAGGTTTTTGGTCTTCATAACTTTTTGTGACTTTTTCTGTTTCTATACATCACGTAGTTCATTTCAATGGAACCGTCAAAATAGTCAAACCGTCATAGTTTGAGAATTCAAGGAGTCCTATTGTTAATATGTTGGTTTTTATGAAAGTTGTAGATTGGGTGAATAACTTTTGAGGACATGGATCTGCTGAAATAAAAGCAGCAAACACTTTGTGCCAGTGACTCATTTAGTCAGTGGCCTTTCGGGAGCAAACAATAACACCCGGCTCCTGTTTGAGTTGGACTTAAGCGACATCTCAATACGATGGAGACAAAGTGCAGCAGTGGTTTGGGACAGAACAAGAGAAGAGAGAGGTGGAGTTTGTGTCTGTGACTCACAGAGAGGATCAGTTTTATAATCCAGGACCATCTCCTTTAAGTCCTTTTCCTAAGATCTTTGGGATTTTAAGATTTACATTCTTTTGAAGCAAAGAGGAACAAAGTTAGAAACAATATAAAAGGACACAGTGACAGGTGTTTGATCCCTTATGCCCACCGCCCATTTCAAGTTCGTAGTAAGTGGCTGCCATGGCTTGTGGGCTGGTATCATCAGACCTGACCTTTACTGCAGGTCTGGGCATGCAAGACCTGTTACAAAGCAGTCAATACATGCACAATGCAATCAGATATGTTTGAGTCATTTGCAAGACCACAGCATTCTATCACCATCTGCGATCGGCCATGGAAAGTACAACATAAATGTGACATTACAGATACAACACAAAAGCCTCTGATGCCGTAATGTTTATTGTATTGTAGAAACTGTGATGAGACATCTATCTGCAGGAAACTAATACTCATGACCAAATTATGAAAAATAAAGACAATGTCTGAAATAATTATGCATTTTACAGGATTCTTTTACAGGCACTCAAAGACACTTCACATGGCATTTTTCATGAGCCACAGCTGCCCCGAGGAGGACTGGCATAAACAAGGCCAATCTGTGCAACCAGCAACTCTCTCTACCACATTCACTCACAACTTATACTTATACTTGACCAATCACAATATTTCCGAGCTCCACTGATGATAAACTAAAAGTCCTCTATCAAGATGCCACAATGGTCTTCTTCAGGGAAAAACGTGTCTGTGAAAGCGAATTTTGACAATGGAAGTTTGGCTCTTCTTGGACTCTTTACTGGTCACAGCATGAAAACTCCAACAGAAAATACTTTTTTCCAAAATAGAGCAGTTCCTGCTAGTCACGTTAGACAGAGATAATGTAAGAAGGCTGTCAAAAGATGTGTGAGAAGAGTTTGTAACAAATTTGACTTTCAAGTAAATAATGCTCTTCACAGAAATAGATTCTTTAAATATATTCATCAAAGATTAGTTGCAGAATTTAAATCCAAAATGTTGATGTCACACAAAGTCAGTGAGTGGTACAGTAGAGCTGCCATTCTCATTTTCAGGGCCATTGAGAAGTGACAGCAACAAGGCACTGTCATCATTACCATAAAGCCCTCAGTGCTTGTAGTAAACAGAGTGAATTGTAAACCACCTCATATGTTGAGTGTTTTTTTTTACCAGGCAAAGAAGGAGTTACAATCTAAAGACGTGCATTTAAACTACACACAAAGCTAATGCAGAGTTAGTAGATTACATTAATTGACTTGTGTGGGCTCCTTTGGGTGACTGCAGACCCCCAGGAAACTGGCTGACCTCCTGGCGTCAGGCAACCCACACGCTGTTCCCAAACAGCCAGAACTGCCTAATGTCATTACTGGCCTGTTTGTGGTCAACGGCTCCCAGAAAGACATATTCAAGAGGCACAGGCAGATGAATATAGGAAGTGTGTTAAAGTCGCAGATGGCCTGTGGAGGACAGAAGAGCTCACCTCGACACACGCTGATACACACACTCATGTACAGCCTCATAGACCCTGTTAATGACACTGACCCTCAGTGACCCGCTGACAGCCTGAACCCAGACACAAGCGTGTCTGTGGCCCACTGTTGGAGGAACAGAGAATTCTTCACAGAACTGCTCCTCAAAAAGCCAGTCTTAGGCCCTAACAAGGTTAAACCACTGAAAAAGAGTGACTTTTTAAATCATGGAGATTTGTGTTTCTGCAGGCTGTAATTAGCTTTGTAGAGGGGGATGAGGGAACATAGGCGAGGGGGTCTGTAAGAGGCAAAGCGGGGGACAACAACACTGGGCCACATTGTAAAGTCCAGCGGAATCAGTGGAGTAAATCTGATTATCAGCTCGTGTCAGAAGCCAGGCTGAGATGCAGCTTAGCATTCAGATCTACTTTCTTCTCTCAACAGTTAGACAATGATCCTGCTTTTGAGCCTCACACTGAGCCGCAGGGCTCGTCAATTCTCTTCCTCATTTTCTGACATTTTGAAACAACACATACCACGATGACAAAAAGCATTTCCATATGGACACAAGACTTTGAGTACAACAAAAACAGATTTGATTGAAATTGTGTGATTGTATGTTGTCATATATCTGGTTCAAGCATACATTAGTAGGTTATTAGGGCTTATTAGGACAAGTTAAACGATGAATCACAACTACTGTAGTAAAACTAATTTAGCAATGGATACAATTAGATTCAAACAGGCTGAGAAGAGGTTTCAATACAGAGCTAGAATTACTAAACAACTAATTCTGGCCTATCTCTATGAAGATGTTCAAGTGGCATTGCTTGAGATTTGTTTTGTTCAAATGTATGAAAAAATGCTTATTCAACAGATTTATTCTCTGGCGCAATTCAAATAATAATTGCCCAACTAACTAATTATCAAAATAATCATTAATTACAATCCTCGTTGACATGGCTTAAATGGGTACATGGGTTCATTTCCTGAGTAAACGTACTGTATATAAAAGAGCATGTCTTGGTCGACTGCCTCTTGTCATTTTTGTTTGGGCTTAAACACATTTGCCTAAACCAGGACGTTTACTGCATATCATTCCAAACCCTCGGTGATGGCATCAGAAGGAACAGGCTGAATAAAGATCTGCGTCGAACCATCCCTGATGAACTTACTCGACATGTAAATGAGGCTGTAAAGACCAGCCGGCTCCTTTGTCCTGAGATTTACTTGTTTGTTTAACCAGAGGCCAAGACAGGAAGCTCACTCACACAACTCTGCCGTAGCTATGGCAACCGCACTGTTAGCTGTGCATCCACTTCTGAGCAAAAGGGCAGAGGTGGGACGTGTCCGCACTGAGAGAGAAGAAAGGGCCATAGGGTCTGCCCAGCGCCTAAAACTGACGACTCATTTACCATAACCACTCCCTATAGTTAGGATGGACATACATTTAAGATGGTATTCGACCAGTTTTACCTTTTTATGACTGAAATGTGTATTATGTTTTTATTCTTCAGGGGAGGGGAAGGTGGGGGGACAGGAATGACCAGATTTATTTATTCTTTTTGAGGGTTTGGTCATATGTATAGTGCTTGGTAGAACCTGAGCATCAAAAGTGGCAAGGTAGAAAGCACAGCAACCACAAAGTAAACAAGGGCCGGGGCTTTGGAACGATAGGAGGAAATATGAGAAAACATGAGACGCATTAATATTGTTGATAAAATGTTTTAAACTTTGAACATTTTCAACATGTTGTCTCAAACCTGACTGATTTTTGAAACTGTAACTGTTTGATACATTAGTTTATTACAGCCTCTAACTGACCACTCACCACTTGGCCTTCATCAATATTTGTTTTAAAATGGCCAGTTGGAGTATTCTTTTTATTCTAACTGAAAGAAACATGGGGTTGGAGCTAATGATAATAGGATAGTTAGCATCTAGGACATTTAGGAGGAGGATTCTGTAACTACAAAATATCTAGTATTTTGTTCGGGAAAGCTTTGTTTATAGCCTTTGAATTGGCTGTTACATTAGGAAGAAAGTGTTTTATCGATTTCTGACCAAGTTATGGTTATGAGAACAAACTGGACCTAAGGAGGCTGAAAATTGTAATCTACAGACTTTACTAATTAGGCTTAGGGGTTGTTTCTTTTAAAATGATGTATAAGTTGCTATGGTATATATCGGCTGGATGGGAGGAAGTAAAGGCTTGATCATCTGTTTATGCTATGTATACCCAATTGAGAAACTATTAATCCTAAACATTTTTATTTTACTTTCAATTGATATTAGTCATTTCATTTTTCAATATAGAAAAGCTGTAATACTTACACGGCGGTTACTTAGAGATCGTTCCCATAACTTTGATTTGCTGACAAAAGACACATAGCTGGGAGTCTGAAACAGAAAGTTATAAAAATAGTCATTATATTTAGTTGTGTTCTAAGCATTATGTGGTGTCAGACGATCACTCAAGTAAGGAGCAGGTTTTTAAGTAACTACTTGTGAAACTGGGGATTTCTTTTTAATTAAGTCTGCTCTCCCACGCACACTGTTCTCCATCTGCTGGCATTATCTGGCAATGCCCACGACTTAACAAACTCTCTTCTTTTCATCCTGTAGGTTCCTTCAGACAGTATGTTGCACTTATGGCGAGGGTGCAACAGAATGACCCCAAAGAGCGTGGCACTGTGTTAACTCATCAATCATGACAACACACCACCAGCCAAAACCTCGCAGTCAGCACAGCAGCTCATCCATCTCTTTTTGCATCTTGTGGCAGAATCCAGAAGCCTCGGAGATGGCCCACTCCAGGGAGCAAAGAGCAGACCCTCCCAGGATCCCCCCTTCATTGATGGGCACTAACCCTAACAGAGAGTGGGTGACAAGGGGCAAGAAGAATGCAAAACAAAAGTGAACAATGGTGAAAGAAGTGCTTGAACGTACACAAGATCTCCCCCAGCTCGCCTCGAACTAGAAAAGTATGTCCGGTACTGCTCATCGTGTTTAAATGATTAAACATTTAACAGAGAGATTTCGGATTGAAGAGTCTAGATGAAGCAAGCTCCTTTTTTGCAACATTGTTGAGTTGAAATAAATTGGAATATTGGCTAAATGACTTGCAGTGCCTTTTATGTCTTTACTTGATCTATGATTTGAAAATGTGATCTTTCCGATTCTGAAGGGATTGCTGATCTTTTTCATTGTTCACTTGCACTGATGTGATTAGTTTGGCTTATGACAGATCAGATTCCCCACCAGCATATGTCCACATCATCACCTATCTTTGACAAATCCATGTAAAGTCTTTCTATAAGCGTGACTGGGAATGGCGTGGGCTCAGAAACTCCAATGCATAAGTCAAAATCAGCCTTATCAATAATGAGAAGGTGGAAAAGGCGAGCTCAAATGACCAATTTGGAGGCAATTACCAAAGTGGTGCTCATCTTATCCCTCCCACTCTTGGTGATTTCTGCCATCTGTCTGTCTGCCTCATGGGAAGCTTTCTTTACTCCAAACCCCACAGTAGTAGTAATAATAATGATAATAATAATAATACGTTTAGGTCATGCTTCTCTGGCTCCTCAAAGACGCTTCACATGTCAAAATTCATTTACTCTGTGTGGCGTAGAACTACTACTACCACAGCTGTCCTGAGGTGGACTGACAAGGCTACTAATCTGTGCCCTCGGCCTCCAACCACCACCAACCATTCAAACACACACCAGACTCCTATACTAGGTGATGTGAATTGTAATACCTGCCTAAGGACACAACCACAGTTTATCACTGTGGTTCAGCTGCTGCACTGCAGCACTTGGTGTTGTTGAAGTGGTCTCCCATCACAGAACTAACCACAGTCTTAGCTTCTAAGATCGTACAAGATTAAGCGTCCACAGGTATAGAAACTTGGGGCTATACATGCATATGAAATACAATAATCAATAGATTGAAAATGTCAACTTATCGATTATCTAAAATGAAGGGGCCCAATGAAGAGGAGGACTCCCACTTCTAATGAACTCACAGTTTTGGAAAAAGACCTGAACCAGACACATGACAGATCCATGAATCTTTACCTCTCTTTATTTCTCTTTTACAATGTGCGCCTTAGTTTATTTGATTGATAGATATTTTATCCAGTGGCAGCAGAAACACATGCATCCATATAAACAAAACAAACAAATAGATCATTCAAAAAGTAGCTAGCAATAGTAATAGCACTTTAGGTCACAGCAGCAGAGGTGGAGTACCCTGCTCTGGTCCAGAGTAAAATTCTGAATTCTTTATTATAATTTTACAAAAAAATAGCATTCCTCCAGTGGATTTCTGCTTGATCTGCTTGGTTCGGACCATGAATCCTCTCTGCTTTGGTCTGGTTATCGGTGTCAAACTATGAACAATGTACAGCAGCAACATATCAGGTACAAGAAAACAAAACAAAAAAACAATTGTAAAGCACAAAACAACAACTGTTTTCGGAGCTTTCCAGCACATTCAAAAGTAAACCAGTAATAGGCTGTTTTCTCTTGTCTTTAGTCACTTTCAAAAAGAATATTGATCTCGATTTGTTCTCCTCCCAATTGCCCAGCCATGCATAGATCATTGTAAAATGTGTTTCTTCACATCCTGTGACAAGGAAATGTTGGCGCAGTCCTGAAACTAAACAACAAAAGAGTTCATACAAACACAAACACACACGTACACAATGAGAGAAGAGATAATGCAGGACAAGGATGATAAAAGCTTTAGGCCAAAAGCAATCAAGCAAATGGCTGACAGCGAGGGTGGCCACCTCTGTGAGGCTTCAGTCAGGTTAGCCAGGGGTGCAAAAGGAAGCAGTCAAACTGACGGAGAGAAAGGCGAGGGTCAGCTATAATGAAGCATAAATGTGAGCATCGGTGCAAACCCTTTAATAGGCTTTATCTCAGAAAAAGGTTGGTGTCCTGCCTCACGCCGGTTTCTCTGTGCCCATGTTGGGGTTTGGGTCAGGGGACTGCAAGGACTCTGTGACCCTGAAATGAGCTCCAGGAGTCAGTATGGGCTCCCACTGTTCGAACAGAGCTTCCTTTATGCTTTAATCTGCAAGCACAGGGGATCAATATGGTGCTGGGGATTGTGTGCAGTAGTCCACCCGTTTTAGACATCCCACCAGGGGTTGGCGCACCCCAACAAAAGCAAAGCTGCACTGCCACCACCAGCCACAATGACCAGTGGGACAGTTCACACCAGTCACTAAACTACTTAACATTCATTAGTGTCAAAAGGTGGACAGATGCACCGGTTCTTATGGATCTTCTTCTTCATGTGCTCTCTAGGAGATTCTTTCACTTCTGTTTGACATGTCTTTCAAATTCAAGAAAAGAACTCACCCAGTCTGTGCTTGGTAAGACGGAACACCTTGCGCGATTTAAAAATGGTTTAGAAATTCTGATATCCTGACTTCTGGCAAGTCTGCCTGGTCTCTTCCCTCTTTCAACAGCAAACATAGCTCTTCTGTACGGTCATTATAATGTGAAAACCCTACATATTGTGAAAAATCGCTCCAACTAAACAAAACATGTTTAAGCGGAACTGTGCTTACATTCTTCTCCTCTGTGGGAGGCTAAAACACTCCCATCAAAATAACTTATGCCTGTTAATGATTAGCAACCTGTTGAAATAGTGCAGCTTAACAAATCTGTTCACTGACTATTTTCAAAGAAGACATACATTCCACAAAATGTTGCCAATTTAAAAAATCTGTACCCGTGATGTAAAAAGCAGTACTGGTTAGCTCTGTGATGGGAGACCAATGGGAATACCGAGTGCGCCAGGCGGAGCTGAGGCTGTTGTTGTGTCCTTATAGGCTAGACACTTTACCCATACTGCCAGGATAGAGTCTGGTGTGCGCAGTAATAGTGTTAAGAGTCCTGGCGCGAGACCTGCACGACAGCCCCACTTCTGTCAGTCTGACCCAGGGCAGCTGTGGCTTTACTAGTGTCTTACCCCCATTGTGTGCGAGTGGATGAATCTCTGTGTGATTCTCTGTCTATGAAAATGCTGTAGTGTGACAAACGCTCTAAGACAGAGTTGAGGCAAAGAGTTTTACATCCCAACAGAAGACAAAACATGAATCAGGTTCATCATGGTCTGCTTTACAGAAGCATAAATCTCTGAGCAGTAATTACATTATGGGGAACAAGCAGGCGAGCTTTGGGGAAACAATGGACCCTATCAATTCCACAAATCTGAGCTGGCTGCTGCAGACTTCTATCTCTATTCACAATCAAAGCTTATTATCGTGAGAGTCCTAAGGAGGTTCTTCATCTGAGCTGTTAAGCAGGGCAATCTTGGTAAATATGCCCTTCGAGTACAAGTAGAATATTACCGTAAACAGTAGGGAGGTGTTTTACACAGTAACAACGACACACAAGCCAACACTGACACAATAGAAAGCGTAGTTCTAATTCACAAAGACAATGTAAACAATAATTGAGACATGGGTGCAAAATCCACATGTTTCAAAGTGATAACCATGAGCACATTGCCGTAGCCATGAATTCTTCTCAAGTAAATAATACAGTCAAACATTTATTTGAAATGTACATGTGTAAAAAAAATTATCGAGAGAGGTCTCATATATCTTTGTAAAGTGTGTATGTAAACTTCCGGATCCCACTAGATACTGTCAAAAAATCCAAACGAGGAAAAGTATTCAAACAAGTAATACAACTTGACAATACTCAACATGGTCCATCTACTCATCGGTTCTGTATTTAGTTAGTTAGTTACTTAGTTAGTTATTTTAAAACCTGCACAACACAAGATACAAATATCAATAATCAAAGGAAATACATGTCACAAGTTTTGAAAAGGGCGCTATTTTTGTTTAGAGCCTTCAGCATAGATTTTGATATATGATAATTGTTGACTAAATTATATATCTTTGCTATGGTTTCAAATGTTGCTATTAAAAATCTACTAACTGTATTAAATGTTGCCATAAAAAAACATAGTATCGATAAAGGATTTCCCATGTATTTGCTCACATAAATATGTTCTATGTGATGAAACATTTTGTTAAAGGTTGTTAAAAAACTATTCTTCAGCAAACACATCGCGCCAAAGACAAAAAGTGACAAGCTTCTCAGAAACTGGGCTTGTCACTGCGGTGTAAGAGAAGCTGCCCCGTGGCCCGGTCCCTTTGTCCACTCCAGGATCAGTGACCAGAGCACTGACCCTCTGCATGGACTCTCACTGTGCTCCAATCAAACTGTCCACTAAGTCCTTTGCCCAAAAACTCAATTCAATCTTTTTTCTATTCAATGTCTTTCAATACTTCAAAATTAGTCTGATGGAACAGGGTGTAGAGATCTAAAATAATGACCGAAAGAAAAAATAACTAATCACTACAATCCCATAATAAAGGATAGATATGCATTTATAACATTGTCTGTGACTAACAATGAATAAAGATTATTCAAAACGCCCATTTATACATGTTTTATTTTTTTTTATTATTTTTTTTATTTCACTCGTGGACAGTGACAATACATAACATTTTACGTTTCAAAAAATTGTACAACAAAATGACCCTTACTGTTACGTCCAATAAATTGCTTACTGTTTTAGTTCCTTTCCACTTTCTCCCTCCCATTTGTTCTTTTTGTATGTTGTAACGCTGCTTTTTTCAGATCTAGCTCTATACAAAATGTTTCTCGAAATTTTCCAAGTGGTCGCAATAAGTTGATCAGGAATCCAGTGAGAAAAAGCAAAGCAAAGAAAAGAAGAAGAAGAAAAAAAAGAAGCATAGTTTATTATAAGATCCTGCCTGGGCCGTGAACTCACTTGAAAACACAGTATTCAACTTGAAGAGAGACTGAAAGAAGGGCTTCAAACTATACATGTAGTCTATTCACCGATGACGCTCTAAAGAAGAGAAAGAGACAGAAGAAAGAGTGGGACAAGAGTGGAGGGGAGGGCTGCATAAATTTGACATACACAAGGCAGTGGATAAAGTGATTGTTGCTTTCCCAAACTTTTTTTCATGGGCAAAAAACACTAAAACCGAAATGAAGGGGCACCTATTAGTGACTCCATTATGGGCACAGTGCTGCTGAATGGCCCCTCACTGTGCGTCTTCATCATAGTCAGCCCCTGAATGCACCTCCTCCCACTGTTCTGCCAGTGGCCGGCGGAGGACGAGTCGCTCTGTTGTACGCTCCAGGTGTGCCGTGTTAAGCTCGGACTATTGATTTGTCTGGCACACTTTTTCCACTTCTTTCAATGGGGGGAAAAGAAGACTGTATTTTACATGCATTAGTAGATTTCCATAATGGCCTGGTTCAAACCCCCTGAGAGACCCCGAAAAAACAAGTTAGGCCTCTGGCAAATCGCGGCACAGTGTCTCTGAGCCCTGTATTGTTGCTGGATTATTCCGGGGTTATGTGAAAGAAAGAGAATCATAGAGCGAGGTGGCTGAACTTTATCTCCAGTAGAGACAGACGCTTAAGAAACTTCAAAATAACAATTGTGGACTGAAACCATCAACTAGAGTTTTCTTCTGGCTTAAGCTACATACTGTAGTTCACCATAGCAATATATGCACATACATACATATTTAATTCAAAGCTGGGGGATCTAACTGTTCTTAAACCAAAAATAATATATGTTGTTTGTTTTTCCCAACAGAAAGATCTTGTAAAGTAAAATGTGAGCTTTTTTCGTGCTTGTTGGAAAGAGCCATGTGAGTCACTATTTGACTAAGAGCTTATTTAGTCTCTGTTTAACTTTATTGCCTGAAAAAAGCTGATCTGTGATAGAGGCCAACAATACATGTGAAAACTAGTGTGAAAACTTTTTTTTACACAAGGAACTACATGACCAGATACCTCAGCTTTAATTATAAAAACAACCTACTTTTAACTTGTTTAACTTTTGACAATGGTTTACAACTAGTTGAAAGTGAGTACAGTTGATGAGTTGGGTCGACTTTATGAATGTATTGTTAAGTGCCTACCTCTACAGGGAACCATCTGCTCCCTGTCAATGCATCACCTGCCCGTCTGAGCCGTCTCCAGGGAAACCAGAGTTGGGGTGGATTAGAAGAGGTTATGGCTTTGATGAGAGACTTGTGCAGGAGAAAGGGCTCCGAGGAGATGAGGGATCTAAAAAAGATAAATGTGTCAGAGCAAATGTCTACATCTGCTGGGGAAAACCGGTACTGCATGTGAAGGGAAAACAGAAACAGAATTCGAAGAAAACAAGGTGATGGAGCAGGAGTGGCCATCAAGGCTTGGATCTCCTGACCTGACTCGGTTGCATCAGTTCTGTCAGACGTTTGTAAAAGGCTACCCACAACATTTGTCCCAAGAAATGTTAAAATCAATGATTACCTTGTGTAGATGTAAACTTCTGATCTTAGATCTCTGATTTTAGATGAGAAACAGTCGGTCACATCTTTGAGTGAGTTTGAATCATCTAAATGTGTTAACTTTTTTAACTACACATATTTGGACATCTGAAACATATACAAATGGTCTCTGGTCTCTGGTCAGCCAACACAGTCCATTTGTTTCCCTGAGATCTTGATTATAGTTTTATGACTTGGCTGCATGTCAACGTCACGCAGCTGAATCCCAAAGGAGAGTACATAATAGAAGTGACATAAACACGACCTGATGAGAAACTGAAGACAATCACACAATGTGTGCGTGGTGTCAACAGTGAATGTTGAACTGTCAGTCAGTCAATCACAGGCTTTAATTAAACCCTCCACTTTCAGCACGTGTTCTTGTGCGGCCAAATAAACCTGAGGACACACAAAGTTTGGTTGTTTTCCCTAATAATAATATAGATTCTGCCAACAAAAGAATTATGGTATTATTTCAATACAAATCCACGAACACACACACACACACACACAAAACTACTGTATTTCTCTAAATGGCAAGTAAAGGACAGATCAACAATACAATTAAACCAAAAAATAAACGTGTTTTCATATAGGTGGGAGTTTATGATTATGTTTAATATAGTTTCATATAATCACAAATACTAATGTCTAGAAACTATGTTTTAAACATAGTTTAAATAGTTCCAAGAAGTAAATAGTAAATAGTTTTTAACCAGCTGAATTTGTTGATTTTGTTTTGTTGATCCGTCCATGGGACAGACAGTGGCTGTCAGGGCCACGTGGAGCCAGGAAATGGCCAGTGTCTATGGTGACTTTTGGGTGTAGAATTCAATTATAAAGCCACAGAACGTGTCTGTTGTAAGCAGCGGGCGTACGGCTGGCTGTTCTCAGCATGCACTGAAGAGGTTAGGAGAAAGGCCTCCATTATGAGAGTGAGAACAGCCCATGTGGCTGCAGCAAGGCCCCCACTCTCATTCACCCCTCGTACAACAGGGCAGCTAAGCCCCAAAGTTTTCCTCTGTGCCTTTTTGCTCGACACAGTCAAAAAAAAGAAGACAAAAAAGGCAGCACAATGTTGCAGGAGGATGGAGTGGATTCTCCAGCACCCCTGCGGATAGCACCATGAGGTCAACATTCACAGAAGTCCACCATCAATCCTAATGAAAGCACAATTACATTCAAACAAATATAACATGCTCTTCTATGGACTGCTACTTTTGCTCATTGTCTACGTAATAAACAAAACAGTGTTTCAGTGGAATCGTACTAAAACCAGACAAATGTAAAGCAGATGAGCAGAGCTGTGCAATTTTTCAATTAAGCCTGTAACTGGGACTGCATCCACTGATCTACTGATAATTATCTTTGATAAAGAGTGTTATTCCAAAAATGATTATTGCATATGTCAGGATGAATTTGAAATAATTTTCTTTCTTATGCAGTTAAAACGTTCTTTATGCACTACAGTCTCAGCAGTAAAACAAACTAAATAATCGAGGCAATGAAAGCAAATTAAAGCCAAAGATGAGTCATATATCTATGTCAGTGCATAATGGAACACGTATACAGCATTTACCTCAATTAGTAAAATAGTTGAAAAAAAGATGTATTGAATAATCTGGCAGCTCTATATTCTATCAAGACCTCAGTAAAAATATTGTTTAGAGCAGAGTTTAAATGGACAAATCCATTATTTTTGTCTGTTGCTTTTCTTATTGTCAAAGCAACAGTACTTATGATGTTGTTTTCTCTTCCAGAGAATGAACTGAACCTGGGACAAAATGTATCAATTAGATTCAGTCTGATCTTTGTAGTGAAACCATAACTTTCAAGTCCATCGTTAAGCAGAATACAAGAAAAGTGTTCCTTGATTTTCAGTTGTTTTAAAAGCCTTTACTGCCCCCTGGTGGTATCTACTGCACAGAGCCATTTTGGCATCATTAGTTTAATACATTATTTTCATAAGCCAAAAGACATATTTGATCTGTCAAAATGAGTCACTTATGAATAGTGATTGCAGTACTTAGTAAGAAACCTCTTAAACCATTTGGTGTAAATGTGAACATAAAACATAGGTCTATCGTGCCATATGTAAAAAAGATAGTGAGTTATTTGAATTATTTCCCAAAATTATTTCTATTGGTTTAATTCCACAATATTGACAGAATAAATAAGTCTGAATAGTTTATATCTAATTCCACAAAGTGTTCAGGCAGTAAGGGGGGGTTAGGGTTAGGGATATGTCAGCCTGGAATTTCAACTCAGTCCGCAAATTTCAAAACAAATTGAAATAACTTAAATACTAATATTCTTTCACGTCAACAAGATAAGTGACTAATACACTTTGCCACATGTCTTTGTAGATCAACACTAAATATGATCTCTTCACTGTAAAGCCATTTCATTAACACATAGATTAAGGCTACTATTTGCAAACCGAAGCCGACTACAGGGACTGAAGATACCTATTGTCGAGCTCAAATCTGGCGTTATGAAGACAGTGTCCGAATAAAACACCAACATAGAGCA
>JAPMNZ010833099.1:0-15836 GCA_029875035.1 Pomatoschistus microps | reverse complement strand
GTTGTGTCAGGTCATCTTGTGTTTAGAGTTTTGGGACTATGAGCGAAATTTTGCAAAATGTGTTCAAGCAACAGGAAAAAACTGTAAATGGAAATAAGGCATTGATTCAACAACATAAAAGCATCTGTAAACAAGTAGTACGTCAGACAAAGAAATAAAACAAAACAAAACAAGACAAAATTACTGAATATGACGCTAGACAATCCTGAAATCAGGTCATTTTACACAGACATTTTGAATCGAACTTGCACAATAAGCCTCCTTTTGGCTAACAATAAAAATCGCAACGCAGCAAAAGATTAAAAAACACTACTCATGGAAGAATCACAGTAGAATTATGGTGAGTGAATGAAACTACGGCAAAGTGTCCCAGCAGCAGTGACCGTGTTGTTTCAGCGCACATAGCTCCGGGCTTTGGGAGTAACAATAGGAAGCCGGACGGTACAGGGAAACATTGGAAGTGCTGGAAAATGTGTAGCGTAGCCAACGACTAACTGTAATTACAGAGCAGAATGAGGGAAACCAGGAAGGAACCCTCTGCTGGCCTGATAAGCAGCCACCATGTCTCAAAAAGCAGCCACTCTCTATTTGCAAAGCAGTTTAGAAAAGTAGAGTATAACATCAGTAATAACTCCTCATGGGCAGAAAAAAAAGGAGTAAAGTGTGTGATCGCCGCATGACTTCACTGGACAATAATTTATCAAGACATGCTGATTAAAAAGCAGCACTGAGCCAAAATCTCTCAAGATACACTCATTTTGAACGCAGTTAATTTGACCTACATTCTCCAGCTCAGTCAGAAGACATATTTAGCTAACACAACGATATGGGGGGAAAAAAGCCGGCAATTGCAATGATCATTTTCTCAAAACAGTGGCAGGCTGAGGGATTGTGGGGACACGTGTAAACACTTAACAGGAATAGAAATCGCAGTAAGCCAACGATCACTATAAATAGATTTGGAATAGATGGATGGGCTATGCTTGCAGCCGCTTCAAATGTTTGTTGATTTGATGGCGTCAAAGACAAGATCCAATATGTGTTGTAATGTGAGTGTTTTCCACGGTTATGTCTATTTGCGTGTGTGTTTCTCTGTGTATGTGTATGTGTATATGTGTGTACGTGTACGTGTATGTGTATATGTATGTGTATGTGTATGTGTATGTGTATGTGTATGTGTATGTGTATGTGTATGTGTGTGAGTGCGTGTGTGTGTGTATGACACGCGCATAGACTTGAATGAACGCGTTATTGAAAGTGATACCGACTTTAAAATGCGAACAGGCTAAAGAACAGGTGTAGAACATGTTATAAGCATTTCCATCTCCATTCGAATAATTCAGACTGACGTTAAGTCTCTTGGCCAGTGATTTCAGCACATTCATTGGCAGAAGCTGTTGTCAGTGGTGCCAGCAGTTGTGTGTATGCATGTGTTTGTATCTGTGAGTGTATGTAGTGGTTTAGTTGTAGTAGAAGTGATAGGTCAATGAAAAAACTGACAACATTTCCCCTGATAACTTCTTACTGTTTTGTATTATCTTCCTTCAAAACGTGTCCACGGCTGTGTTAAAAGTATAGAGGAGGATTTTCGACTTCCGGGTGGATCATCAAGACTATTGGTCCTCTCAATTGTCAATCATTCTGGTGATACGTGCTCGTCAAATAAGACCAGAGAGTTTTGTTCAATAAGTGGAGATAGCGGTTTTTTCCTAAAATTTGAGAAAATCCTTCTACAAACCTTTAAGTGAAGAAACCTATACTCAAACACTTAAATGTCTAATCTCAGTTTCAGAATGCACCTAATGGCCTGTCACCTGGAAAGCTTACATGCATTCTACAGTGGAGCTCTGTATAAAGTGTCGACACCACCACCACACCTTTCTATATAATGCAGTTTGGGCCATTACAAGCCCAGAGGCGCTTCACAGGCGACAGGTGAGGTAATCTGCAGTCACTGAAAGCATAAGTGTCTCAAATTCGTTAACATGTACCAGCAGGGTCACAGGACAAGTTACAACTATACAGCCCCTTATTCAAAGGCAACAGAAATGTCTTCTCAGAATGCATGAATAAACAAACAAAACAGTGTATGATGGACACACATAAAATGGCATCATTAGTCCTAAACAATTATGCAAAAAATATATTAAATTCTCATTGTAGTGATTTGAAGTTGCTCATATTGGTCCTTTTTGCTCATGTCTGTGTGTTGTGAAGGTTGTTTCTGTGATGCATTCATAAAAAATAGTCTATGTAACCATGTAATAAATCTCTTACCTTTGTCACGGCAGCTTCAGTGGTCTCATCTCCCATTCCCTGACCTGTGTACAGTATGCGAGAGGTCAGAGAGAAATGCAGTAGTCAGAAGTCACTGGGCGGTGCGCAGGCAGACAGACACGCCTGCTCTTACTCATGTGTTCAAAAGGAAACCAACACCGGGAAATATGCCCACGTCAGAAAAACAGAAGTGATCAAAACAAGAGATTTTCGTTCATCTATAGGACCCGATCTTGATGTGATTGTTTGTGTTTGTGTCTGTGGATGTTCTGCAGGTCTGTGTGGGCTTGAAACGCTGGAGCGAAACCAAACACAATGTTGATCTCGATACATTTGTGTCAGAAAGTTAACATAGAGGAAAGATGCGTTTATGATCTGGCGCCATCTGGTGGACATTCTGCCAAACTGATATTATTATTATTATTTTTTTTATGTTTAAGTATGTTTATCGTATGAGTTTGGATTACAATAATAGTGTGGCAATCATCTAGGCTTTATAAACACAATTCAAGGACTTTCAAAAGCAAACTAAATAGATTAAGTTGGTCGCGCAGTTGAAAGTATTTTGATAGTTTAGCTGCACCATAACGAAACTGTCATTTTAAAGCGTCAAGAAGTTACTCATATGGCACTTTCTATAGAACAAACTATACTTTAGACATATACTACGTTAGTAAGTAAGTAATCTTTATTTATATATTAGATTGCTGTACGCTCAACTTTGTATGTTTATGTATGGAAAACCTCAAGGCTCCCTCATCTTTATATGTGAGAGCTGCTGGTCAATAGATCTACAGTCCGTACACGTCGGCCCCCTTTGATGGCTGCAACATGAACGGGTAGAGCCGGGGTAGAGTCGTGATCACATGGTCTCCCCAGCATCACCGCCACACCCTCAGTGCAGCAGCAGCAGACTCATCATCATCATCAGCAGCAGCAGCAGCAGCAGACCCAGCAGGCTGTAGGATGCTGGCTCTCCTTGTGTTGGTCCTTGCAGCTCCCGTCCAGGGCATCCTCCCGGACACCGTGGACTCGGGCCTCAGTCACATCCTGGGACATGTCTGGTCTCAGGAACATGCGGGTCTGGAAGAAGAGCAGCTGGTGCAGGGAGCAGAGCCGCAGGTAAACTAACAACATGAACCTGTTCATTTTGTGCATGTTAATCACTGTGTGCTTCTCTGCCACATCATTGTCATTGATTTTTGTCTCAGTTAAATGACAGTACCACTGCTCCTTCACCAAGCCCCACGACCCCTCCAGACACAACTGTCTCTCCCCTGGTAAGTTAGACAACTGTTTGATGAACAGAGAAACATGCTTACGCTCCTTCACCACATACAATTATTTTATACAGGATACAAATGGTACATCTACGACTTACCAGCCAAATGACTTGGACAACAATATTTATCATGTAAGTCTGCTCAAAGTGTAATGACAGTTATAAAGGCTCATAAAATACATGACATTCTCTTTGGCCTTTTTGTTGTATTTGTGCAGTTGCTTCCTGTGTATTATTGTAATGTATGATGCTCTGTATTTTGTTCACTAAAGGGCTGCATCACTGATAATGACTGTGAGAAGGGAGGATTCTGCCTCTCTAAAGCTCACCGCTCTAAATGCATGTCCTGTAAAGCCCTTGATGTGGTAGGTAAATGTTTTATGTTTAAGTTTTACGCTAGTGCAGATGGGTCACGCTTGACTGCATTGCAGTGTGTCCACAGGTGTAATCAGAGCAGGACAACTCTGTACTCTGAGTTCCCTGGTCAGTTTGCACTCTGTAGAAGTCTACATACAGTATTTACTGCTGATCCTCTGCACAAAAGTTGGCAATTGTATGACTTTTAACTTGCACTGAGTCCTGTTCCATCCTTTTGTGTCAAACTGTTTTCAGCCATGCACCAGAGATGGGGAGTGCTGCGATGGTCACATGTGCATTTGGGGCCAGTGTACTGTGAGTGCTTCCAAAGGAGAGGCTGGGAGCACATGTCAGACCCAGAGTGACTGTGGCCCAGATCTCTGCTGTGCTTTCCATAAGGGTATCGCAAAACATCCCTAGAAAATCACTGGTTAATGTGATGTCACCTTACAATATTTGTTTCCCACTGTGCAGCACTGCTTTTCCCAATCTGCCTGTCAAAGCCCATCGAGCGTGAGCAGTGTTTCAGTGCCTCTAACCATCTCATGGAACTTCTGTCCCAAGACCCTCAGGATCAGGGGCCAAGAACACACTGCCCATGTGTTGAGGATCTCCACTGTCAGCATTTGGGGTGAGCGATCATTCAAGTATGCTAAAAATTCCTTTGAAATGTAATTTTGGAGTGAATGGTCTGAATTTTATTTTTTTCCTACCATTGGACAGACGAGGGTCCATGTGTCTGAAAGGAGAAGACTCAAGTGAAGAAGATATGACGGACAATCTCTATTCTGAAATAGACTATGTAATATAAATGGCTCAAGTAAATAAGCAATTGCTAGATCCAAATTCAAGCTTTACCATACTTGAGGCTCAGTCTGCCTCTTCACTTCTCACAGAACATGAAGACTAAAACAGATATTTATTCTCTTATGTATTTCACTTACATAGTTATCACCAACTGAGTCAATTCTGCAAGAAATTGAAATATGCATCATTATGCATTTGAACTTATGCAAGTGTATATAAAGCTGCTACTGTTTTAGAAGTTGTATACCTCTTTATTGCTGCTGCTCACCATAGGTCTATACAACAATCTAATATCCTTCAGGACACAAAGTAAACATTTGAGGATTTTAAATTCAGCACTTGTACTTCAGTTCTCCCAAGATTTCAGACATGTTTGATGATTATTGTTTTGATAGTATCTAAAGTTGCAGAAAAGGTAGGATTTTTTTATGATCCTTTTTAATTGAAAATATTTTCTTGATGTAAATGTAGTCAGAAATATAAATATAATTTCAAACTTGTGGTTTTTGAGCAGTGCTGTGCTTGAACACAATGGCAGGATTCTGGACTTGCACAAACTAGCTCCAGCTGTCTGTCTGCACTGGAGGTGGATCTGATTAAAAACATATATTATATTGCGGCAAGGTAAATATGGTAAATATACACATTTGTACAGCAAGGCGGGCAGAAGACAACAGGAGACAAGACCAGAAACACGTCAAAACTCACATGTGTTTGTTTTAACATTTAAATTATTTTCGCCTAAGGTCCAACACTGATCATGTGAACATTCTTGAGTCTAGAGGTCACATCTATGATTGAGAGCGAAGGACAAAGGACTTCTTCACGTATGAATGAAGGAGTCACTGACATTTTTTGCAGGAAAGTTGCAGACGATTTTGCAAATCTTTTACTACTTTTTAGTTGAGATCACATCGTTGCAACTTTCTGGAGGGACTGGTAATTTCTAATTCTAACTTTGAAGGGCGTGGTGAGCTACTGGTGGCTCATGAGCTATGGGTTGAAGACTCCCTGTGTCCTGTGAACACAAGGGAGTAATGAGAGGGAGTTTTGAGAATCTAGGCCTGAGAAGAAATCCTTTATACAACCATGGTGATTTTTTTGAGGGCCCTTACTCTGCCTGGTGAATTGATCATTTTATTTAACTTATAAGTTTGCTTACATTCCTCATGGTGGCTGAGTCTAAAAGACTAGAACACATCAGGCATGTTGTGGATCACAAAGCGTAAATCAGCAGCGTCTTTGTCAAAGCAGCACTCAGTAATTAAAGTTTAACTCGGGTGTTTTCTGTACGGTGCTGCTGTCTGCTGCCCATTGGAATACGCGACGTTTTCAGGTTTCTTAAGCACAGAGAAGTCACAGTGGAATCTGAACTAGAGTGGCTATTCCTGTGATATGTGATATTCCTGAAGTAAAGAAGAATCATATTTAGCGATGAGAGTCAGGCTTGGGTGAGGGTGGACAGCTCCAGAGACCAGACAATTAGAAACAGTCCTTAATGAGCAGTAGGAGGTAGATTGGGTTACATTGTGTTCACTTATATTCACTATACTCACCACTAGTTTATTGTCCCACAACAGGCTCCACTGGTTTACGTAGTTTTTGATGAAAGAAGTTTGTACATCTCTGAATTAGAAAGAAACTATTAAAAAAAATCATTTTAATTTGTTTCTAAAATCATCATAAACTATTTTCACACTGGATTTTAATTTTCAAAGAAATAAACAACAAACATATTATTTATACATTGGCTTTTCTACAGTGACAGCTGGTGGCAGCATCAGAACCCAGGGAACTGCAACACTGAGCTGAAGTCTTCAGTGTCTGGCAGAGGATCACAGATACATAGAGATGGGTCAAGAATTTAAATTTACATAAATTTAAATACATGAATGGAAAAAAAGCAGAATTATTTCACCTATCCATGGGAGGAGTTATGAAGATGCCAATTGAACGCAGATTCTGATTAAAATTCAACTGTGATGGCATATTTCACCGATTTGGTGTAATTTAGAATAATGTGGAAACTATACTGAATAACAGACAATATTAAATCGGCTTCTCCCATAAATAAAAAAAGGTGAATGAGTAAAATAACCCTAAAAGACAGACACCTTGTGGCTCAATATCACAGTCCCAACACCGGCATCCACCTCAACATCCTGTATTTGACCGAGTTATCTGTACAGCACTGATGCGTTTGTAATGATTCTTCCCTTTACACTTTACAGTTAAATACACTAGTGTACAGAGTCGACACCCTACAAAGAAGGGAGGGACCAGCTTTGCAACGGTATTGGATGTGCGCAACAATATTGTGAGCCTGATGCTCTCACAGAGACCTGCTCCACTGTAGCAGTCCGGGAGTTTGTGCTTTAGTCCTGCCCCGTGTCTTTGGAAGGGCCTCCGTCCAGGTAGATCTTTAGGGCCTTCTCTTTGCGTGGGGAGTAGCTGACGCGCTGCCCAGTCTTCAGCAAACGGCTGCTTTCCTTCTTCATTAGCTCACTGCGTTCATCTTCAGACAGCTCCAACAGCTCCTCTGTGCTGTCCCTGCAGTTAATAGATGCATTAATGATATGTCTGAAATAAACTGCAAGGAGAAATGATTCAATCTAATTTTCAAATTAATCTGCGAAACCAGCAGTTATCAAACTATTCCTTCAAAAAACTATTACTTCCAACTTCCAAATCAAAATGACTAAATTAAACAAATAATTTAACCTCCTACAGAAGACGCTTGGCTACCTCAGTTGGAGAAGCTTTGCTAAAAAGAACCTGGATTGAAATTCACCGGTGTGCAAGAGTTTTTTCCAGGAATGTTATGTCAAACAGATAAAGGTGGTGTCCTTAAAAGTTTTTAAGAGAGGAACTAAAACAAAGATGAAATAAAAAATAAAATGGAAATGTGTGTGAATTACAATAGAGTGCATTGCAAGCAAACCCAAAAAGTTCTCCAAATACTGTATTGAGTACAGGCAGACTCAAAGTCCTAATAATACCAGACTTTCACTGGAAATGTACCTGAAGAAGACCACAGCGCCGTCGTCACAGATGTAGAGAGGCCACACATTAAGAGTAGAGACTTTGGGGTTCCAGTCCAAATCCTGGTGAATTTCCAGCACAGAGATGTCACAAGGAAATGTCCCTCTTCCCTGGATCAAAGAGACATCAGTCAGTGACATTTTAAAATAAAAAATAAAACATTATAATAAATGTATACCTTTGCAAACTCTAGATTTTCCAGAGGAATATCACTGAGTTGGCTGAGCTGCACACATAATATTTTGTTATGAATTATATACGATATATACTGAAAGGAATAGGAATGAAGATATGATTATTGATAAATCATTACCTTTTCTTTCAGTTCTTCTACACCACTACTTTCCAGAATTACTTCCTGGAAAGAACCAAGTTTCATTGTGGCCGGACTCCACCTTCGAGTCAGAACTGCCAATTGTGACATCGACTTCATTTTCTCTGGTTCTAAAAGAACAGAAACAAACATTTGAAATAAACTGGATCTTTTTATTTTTTCAAAAAATAAATTACCATTGAGAATTTCCAGAAACACTTCCCAGTTAGAAGAGATGCTAATGTCCTCCTCGTAGACATGGTAGTCCAGAAACACAGTGCCTGGATTCTTCCAGGTCTTTTTCCTGAGACGAACTCTGAAAGAACATCACAAACACAGAAGCATGTGTATAACTCAGTGCTGCTCAATTACATTGTGCCAGGCTCCTGTTAGGAAGAAGAAAACACCCTCCATCTTACATCTATAGATTGGCTCCGAAAATCTGCTTTCAACCAAAAAAAAAGTCAAATAGTGACTCACAGGCTCTTAAAAGAATGCAAAACGCATTGAAGACGCCATTTACGGACTGATTTGTCCCCAAAATTTGCTTCGAGGTACCTTGCAATTTACTTACCAACATGGGAAAATGTAGGTACCCATGCTTTAATTCAGTGAGTTTTAGATGAGCTTCAGGAAGAGACATAGTGGGAAGACAGAAAAAGTACAGAGGCTCCCATGTTCCTATTCTTCTTCGGGGTCCACCCCCATCGGCCCGGAGTGGTGTTGCAAACATGTCGGCGCACATCATTTTGGACATTTTTGAGCCGCGACCCGCTCCCACAGGTACAAATGCACATGGAGAAGAGTACAATACCACCCCCACATTGACATTAGCTGTTATCATACTCTTATTTACACATCTGCCCTTTGTGCTCAATAAAATGTTCCATCAATAGTACAATTGATACAAAATGTTATTAAAAAGCATATTGCATATATATCTTTATAGACAGATGAAATGCACAGTTGTGAGCTGTTGAATCATCACAAAAGGCAATGCTATAGAAACCTTATGCACATTAGTTTCTCAACCAAATGTGAATATGGTGAGGTCAAAATGGTTCATTCCTACGCATATCTAAAATGAAAAATAAAATATTTGTACGATATTATGATTCAAAGTATGTATTTTGAGTGATTTATGCATTTCAATTTAGCGTACGTCTCTTTCAAAACAAAGTGTCAGACACTTCCCAACATGCAGCACCTTACCTGTCAATGCTGAGGTCAAGCTTGCATTGGTCCTTTAACTGAGGAAGGAGTTCTTCTTTGGACTGTCTGACTGTCATGCCCTTAGCAAACACTGTATCCATCAGGAACTTGCAAGGCTGTGATTAAGAAAAATATTAATTTTAAATGTAATTAAGTGATGGTCATCGTAAGACTGGCTGAAGTTTCTCACCTCTGCTTCATTCACAAGAAGTTGATAGACCTTCACTCGGTATTCACCTTTTTTAAGCGCTCTTCCAAGTCTTATGGTAATCTAGAGAAAACCTCTCAATATGAGCCTTATTAGACAAACATGGGTAATGTTCACACAAAGGAAATACAAGACTCTAACCTTATTGTCATCAGAGAAGGATGAAAGAGTTTCATTCAGACGCACACTCTCAAACTCCTGGTTGTTGGCATAGACTCTGAAAACTTTGAATTGTGTTGAGGGGACTCCCACGTAAGGCTCCAGGTTCACTTTAAAGGCAGCTAATGTTATCCTTTTATCCACATGAACCACCAAGCCTGAAATTAAAATCAATATAATATCAGTCAAAAAAAATTGAGTTTGTGGTCACAATATGGATAAAGTTCAATTATCAGGTAAAAACATACATTTTTGTGTGTCCCACGTGGAATCATCCTGAGAGCAAGGCTCTGCTTTGAAGTAGATGTACAGGGCCTCAGCTTTGCACTTTCCATTATCATCATACTCGCTGTCTGTTCCTGAGTCTTCTTCAGCTGTGTCCCAAGTTTCCTTTTTGCCCTCATGGGCTTTAGAGCGTCGGCTGCTTGTGATGCTGTGAGAGTCTAAGCCATTGGCCAGTTGGATGGGTCCACTTTCTGCATTACACAGTGTGTCACTACTGTGACTGGAGCTCAAGATGTCACTGTCAACTGAGCTAGTGCTGCGGTCATTAATGACCTCCGAGTCAGAGCGTTCTTCAGAGGCAAACACTGTCTCTGCGTCAGAAACGCCACTACCTGGTGTGGCCTTGATCCGGTTCTCCAGCTCTCTGTTGTCCACAGCAACACACATGGAAGAGTTTGCGTCTGCTTCTTGAGTGGGAGACTCTATGTGTTCAAAGTCACTGGTGTCAGAGCTCTTCTGGCTGTCACTGTTGGATCCCTGCTGTTGCTGCAGAGACAAGTTCTTTAACTTTTCTGTACTTTCCTCCAAGATAGCCTCTACAGACTTGCTGTTGCCCTTTGAATCATCTAAGGGCACATCAGAGTCACTTCCTGTCTTTTGGCAGAGAGTCCTATTAGCCAAAGTGCCAGGAGACTGTTGGGGAAGTAAAACTAAGAGCCGGATTGTATTTCCATGACGGTCCAAAAGTTTCCACAAGAGTGAGTCAGTGAATGCAACCTGATGATCTATTGTCTCAGAGCTCTCCACAAAAACCTTAATGATGGGAAACAAATTGTATCATGACTAATTAAAGACTAAAAATTTGTTACAACGAGCCATCAGAATAAAAAGGATCACCTTGTTACTTCTGAAGAAACCCTCAGCTTTCAGTGTCTTGTTGGGTACATAGAGTAGTCGTAGGTCATTGTAGCAGCGCTCTAGGACCACACGCATGGTCTCTGCAGATAGCCCTGTAGCCTGTAAGCCAACAAACATATAAAGTCAACCCTCCAATGGGAATGCTAACGCTCTCATCCACCATCCACGAAGTATACCTGTGCAATAAGCTGCTTGAATTCAGTGATCGTCTGGTTCAGGTATGCCCGAACACTGACAGGAGAAGCTATGATCTCACTTTTCAGATTCACAACATGAACTTTCACCATCACTTCTGTTGAAAATATACAAAGTTAACATACATTTAGTTGCGAGAAAACATATAGCAACTTGCCTCCAGGTTTGTATGGCTGAAAGACTTGCTCTGGTCTTCGCATCTCTAGAAGCAAGTCAAACATGTACGAGGATTTGACCCCTCCAAGCAGCAGTCCCATCGGTGTGTCCTCCTCCCCTTCATAAGATTGCTCCAGATACTCATGAAACTCATCATACTTCACCAGTCGACAACAGTCTAGAGGAACCACCTCTTGGAGCTCCATCAACTGGGCAACAGAAAACAAAAGTTTTAATAAAAGGTCAATCAAACAGATCATATAAATGAAACCAACCTTGTAGGACATCTCTGTTGCTTCACTGAGAGTTTTGTCTTTATGCACTTCAAGCTTGCTCTCCATCATCATCTTCACTGGATGCATGCAGAAGAGCTTGATCTAGTTGAAAAGAAAATCGCCAAGTCTAAGTAATCTTTCAAAATGGAAAATGATACATTTACCAGCAGGTCCATACCTTACAAGTGTTGCGCTCAATCTCCCTTTGCCTCTTCTCTTGCTCTTCGGACTCCTTTTCTTTTTGTACGACGCGTGCTATGTGCTCTGGGAAGTCTTCCACAGCTAAATACTCTGAATTAGAATTGATTACAATAATGTAAGCCAACATACGATATGATTAAAGCAGGTTATATAATGATTTGTTTTAGGCGTTGTCATACTTGCATTCCGAATGGGATCTTTTAATCTGTAAATCAGCATGTATGCATTTGCTGAACTGTAGAGCGGGAAATCAGTGAATGTTATAACAAAAAGCTAAATGCAACATGTAAGCAACATGTAAATGTGACTAACCTAGCAAAAGCGCTTGAATAGTAGCCCCTGCTTCCTGAGGAACCACCAAATGTTTTTCTAATATCATCTTGGGTGATCTGTGGAACATTTACCAAGTAGAAAAACAATGTACAATGCAATGTTTCATCTAATCAAATACAACATTTACACAACTGACCTTACTAACATGCTGATCATTAAAGCTGTACCATTGGCCATCACTGAAGGACTTGATGCAGGCGTAGTAGTGCCCCCCAGCAGCACTTCCCGAATGAACCATGACAGAAAACAGCTCATAGGTCAGCATGCTCTATGGTAGAAAATGAATATGATCAACTTACATATGAGAATAAAAACAATTACACTTGTTACTTCTAGGGTATACCTTTGGTTTCAACACCCTTTCTGTGCTGCTGCTATTACTGTCCAGGCAGATGCCTTCATCCACACAGTCATCAGTGGAAAAATCATTGCTCATCTGGTCACTGTGACAACTGCCTTCATTCTCTGCTCCACTATCTGTACAACTCTCAGTCTGGGGGGACTTCTGAAAGAGATACATTTGCAGCATTTACAAATGTAAACATTTGAAATGTGTGCGTACAAAAAAAAAAAACATGTCTAAACATAGCTAGGTACCTCATCCTCTACATCAATGAACGGACTCATATCAAGTTCCTCTGGAAAAGTCATGCGGTCATTGAGTTTAATGCGATGCATAGTGGTGTAGTCAAAGTCAAAGCGTTTAAGCTGGAGTGTCAGCAGGTAAGGAAAGTGCAGAAATCTCAGACCCTGTAATTAGATAAGATATTATTTACCAACAATAAAATGGCCACGCATGTGACCTCTTATCCTGCTCACCTTCCGGGCATCACATTTTTTCTTGCAACGCTCACAAAAGTATTGATTGGGTCCATCCAAAGTTTCAGGCTGAATAAATGCCTGTAAAGCTTCCTCCTAATAACACATGCATCATATTTGTTCAACTTGTACAGTTACAAAATGATATACATTGTGTAAAAGAAAGTTTGAACGCACCACACTGCAATAGGCCTGGCTGGCTCCAAAGGGTCTAATTACAAGTGGAATGTCCAGGTAAGTATCATTCCTCCAGCTCTCATAGCCACACTCCAAACAACGAACATAATCCTTCAATTTCCCCTGGTACAGCTGGTTGATCAGATCGGCCTGAGGGAAGAAGGCATGACTGTCAGCAGTTTGATATTAACAATAACGCTTTGTATTATGAAAATAAAATGATAAGCATGACCAAGCGGGTACTTGCAATATTTCATCCAAGATAAATTCCTACCTGCTCTGTCTGCTTCCACTTTTGCTCGAGAGCATCGAACATAACCCTGCATAGCTCTTGCACATCGTGTTGTTGCCATGCTGAGAACACAAGAGATTAATGCTGATTGGTGATAAGTAGGTCAATGTTGTATTTAAAGTTAGCCAGAAACGAAAATGGATAAAACAGCTGCCTAACTGGTTGTTTATCAGTTAAGCAGCTTTCAAATAAAAACTAGTACTGAACACACCTTCGCTGCTGTCCCAACCAAAACTTCGGGTCACATCAGTAGTCTCAATAGCACGTTTCTTACTCGTCTGAAGCAGAACAAACAACCGCTGCAGCTGATATGGAATGCTGGTAACTGGGTCCTCTTCCAACTCTTCAAACTCCCAGCTGAATTCATATTAAAATGTTATACAGATGCCAACAGTTAGTGTCTCACCATAGCCCATTTAGACAATAATTCTTACTTGTACAGCGCATTTCTGAACTCTGGAGTCATAAACAGTGTCTGGAGAAGGCTGTTCAAATAGCAGGTCATAGCCTGGTTCACTAAACCAACATAACCTGTGAAAAAACAAAATCAAAAGAATGCTAATTGTATGATACAGTACTGTCCAGTCCAATCAGACATTTACATAACAGATTAGATATTTTGTCAATTAAAAACAGTTTTTCTAAAGTAAACAAAACAGATCATTTATAGTATTAGGCCGTTAAAAGACAAACCTGTTTCAGACTTGTTGAGGATGGAAGAGTAGGAATACGATGGGCTGCTGTAATCACCACTGCATCCCACAGTGCCATCTCTGGGTAAAGGTCCAATAAAGCGCTCCTGAGAACTGTCTTCCAGCTCGCTACTTTCGGCTCCTCTCGACTCTTCCTGAAAACAGAATGGACACCTATATATCTTGTTCACAATAAAATTTACACATTCTACTTTGACCCACTGATGCAATGTGTGGCTGCTCTCCATCTTTGTCGGTTAGATGTAGGTAATTCCTCTTTCCCCCAGGTTCAAACCCAGAGTTTATCAGGGACATATCACTGGTGTGGTCCAGTGATGGCTAAAAAACATACATCATATACATTATTGGTAATCATTAGATACTTTGTACTTACACTTTGTTGCTCATCTCACAAACAATTAAAACAGCAAAACCTACAAAAAAGGTACTAAACAATCATTAAGATTATTTTCAGATATTGTAGCCAACAAGTTTGGTGTACAAGCACAGCTCTAGACTGCATTTGAGTAACCCACTGCTGTGGAAACATACAGAAGCTTAATCCAATGACCTACTCAGTGAGATAACAACAGGCACTGCACCTGGCTTGGGTCAGCAGAAGGATTAGTCTGGGTTCATTTAAGAAAGCAGGCTTTAGTAAATTGGAATAAATAAGGGTAATATTTTGAATATTTTCGAAAGAAAATAAATAGATGGGATGTGCATACCGTTATGAGGTACAGGACTTTGAGGTGCAGATGCAGGGAGAAATGTATCAACATTTCAAAGAAAGAATTGCACCCTCAAAATACTTTAGATGATTCAAGTACAATATTTTCACATAGAGATTCCAAAAATAAATATATGTAAAAGTTTGAAAGCTTGGTTAGGATTACAGTTAATCAGCTATGCAGCAAATAATGACAGCAACAATTGGTTTGAGAGTTTAAAAGTTGCTGTCAAGTTTACAATGTACATTATCAGGAAATATTCTCAACGTATGTGTGAAAATGGTAGGCCATGCTTTTAAAATCTTACTATGCAGAGTTTTCTGTTCAGCACCATAATTTTACTCACCGTGTCTGGTATATTTCCCCACACCAGCTGAAAAGTAGCAGGAACATATCCCGCTTTATGTGCCACGTCTTCATGAAGTTTGGATATTGTGGTCGAGGCAGGCAAATTGAGAGTCAGCTTTTCAGTTACAGTCTTTGCACTGGTGGTGTCCTGAATTATGCACAGCACTCTCAGCTCATCTGCTGCATTCTGTATCTGCTACATTAAGAAGTTAAACAGTCAGGCATAGACAATATATAACTGAACAATAAAATTGCATGGCAACACATCCCCAACCCAATCCTCAGACATAGGGTGCAGAAAAGGTCATTTCAATCCATTCATTACACAGAGGCTTCACTGTTAATCAAAGGTTAGCAACGGGCTAAAACAGACAAACACACCCTTGCATAAGTCGTAGAGGCACTGTTTCTATTCATGCATCATGACCTATTGCAATAAGAATCACACCGATAACACAGGCGTCACTAGTACCTGACATCGTCTCTTCATCTCATCAAAAATCACCTGTCTGCAACTCCCAAATTTCCCCTAACAATAATAATAATAAAGCAATATTTTACGCTTTACCAAGTATTAGTCAAAATAACATTTTCATATGTAGCTGTATTTAACTGTATTCACTACTTATTTGTTGATATCATTATATATATATATATATATATATATATATGGGAAGATAAATTAATTTATTCTAGATTAAATCAAAAGAGATTAGTTCTTTAGAAGAAAGAACTAACTGTTTATGTCTATAATGTAAGGGGTGGAAATCATTGAAAGTGTTAGACTGTAATTTAAGTATCTGGCTGAGTCAAAGTA
>JAPMNZ010832955.1:0-10727 GCA_029875035.1 Pomatoschistus microps | reverse complement strand
CACCTCAACAGACCCCCCAGACCACGGCTGCACCTCGAGGGCCCCCTGCCACAGCAGCGCCGCCTTTCCACACGTCGAGTTACCTGAGCACCGGGTGGCACTGACTGCTGCTGTTGACCCTCCCAGCCCCTGAGAAAACGGGGTCTGGCAGGAGAGTGTAAGTGTGTCACATGGCCAGTGGAAATACTGATGATTGTGGAAGAAAAGGGTACTTTTTTAACAAAATGTATGTGAACAGAAAACAGAAAAAAAAACTGTAACAGAATCTTCTACAGACTGTATCGAAATGAAGATTGACAACCCCGGTGCTCTTAGCCCCTCTCTGGCCTCATTTTGTTTTATACAGTTTCCAGTGATGGAAAGGTTGAGCTCTTGTTCTGTCTTGTTTGGACCCCGTTGAAAGACCTGCACTTTGTTTATCTACGGACATTCCAGCCGAAAAACCCTCCAGTGTCCCTTCTGTTATTCCTTTGCCTTCCTTATGTCTTGTCCGTTGTCAACTTCACACATTTATTTTATTCTATGTATCGGTTCAATATAGCGAAGAGAAAGCTTTTTGTATAGAGAAAAACACAATTATTTTTTTTATTCCTGTCTAACAAATGTCTGTTCACCGCTTCAGATACAGAAAAGACCCATTTTGGGAGCCTGCCTCACGCCTCCGGAGGCTGCACTTGGGTGTTTGTATTTGTGTGTACAGATTTGTGCACTGTGTGTATGAATCGCTGGAAAGAGTGTATGAAATGAGTGCTTGTGGTCTTCTGAGGTGGGCCGAGGGGACTTGCCACAGGTAGGAAGTTAGCGGTTTATTTTTGAATATCAATGGTTATTTGTAGAAAGTGTAATTTAATGTATAGGTGGTTACTCCAGCTTTCACCAGGAACAGATTGTAAATATTTGCTTCTTTTCTTTTCTATGCTTGTACATTTTGCCTCCATCCCATTTTGAAATATGGTTGTAAATATAAACGCTCTCTTGGCAAAGCTGAATGTTTCTGTGACTGTAGCATTATTTTTTTATTTTCCGCTTCAGACTCTTCAACTTTGTCTTTTTTATTATTTGGGTGTGTGAGTGTATATGTTTGCGTGGAGGAGAAAGACTCAGACACTGCACTGGTTGGTTATTTTCATGGTTCATTATAATAAATGACTGTAATGACTTTTATACCACTGTCTTGACATACGTCTCTGGGGCCTCTTTGTCGCGTCACCTCAATTTTCCTAGCAATAAGTGTTCTCCTGCTGATGGAATCGCCATCATTTAAGGCGGGGGTACTCAACTCTGAAACCACAAAAGATAACTTGTGTAATATATCCATGAAAGTAGTTCCTTGCTTATGTATTTTTGCCTCTAGTCACATCTTTACAGCATCGTATTCAGTTAAAAAAAGAGAACCAGCTCCACTCAGCCAATTATGTGCCGGCTTGTTCACGAACGCACAGTTACAAATTAGCTCTCAGTATGTAAAAGATAAAATGATTTCTAATAAGATTTATGAGAGATAAGATTCTAAGTTTATCGTAAAAGACTCGTTTTGTATCCCAGTTTTAAAAAGTCATAAGTGGTAAAAAGATCATAAGTAGGCACCATTGACCATTTTTGTAATAATTTTACAATAACATTTTGCTGTTACCCATAAATGGACATTTCCTTTTTGTTTGCTGGACACATCAAAATTTATCATAAATACTACTTGCTTTATATAAGAGCTTAAATCCTATCCAAATCTTAGCACAGTGTACAAAGAGAAGATTTGTCCCAGATTAAAGGGCTTTGTGAATCCCAACAGTTTCACACCCTGTCACACGTCACACAGCCACTATTTGTTGACGGGTGAATCGGAGCTGTGTGCCTTGCCCTGGTTTGGGGCAGACGGGCTGCCTCGGAGCCTTCGTCTACTGGGTCCTGCTGGTCCTGCTCCATCTTTCCAGTGAGTACAACACTTACAATCTGTCACTAGTACAGTACAAGTTTTTAAAAATCCTCTACAAGGTTCCAAAGAGGCAGTTTAATTTTCAAATCTCTTTTAATTCTCACATATTGTATATAAATCTTTTACACACTTTCTGTTAGCACTGTGTCATACTTAAGACAAGACAAAAGTGAGACATTTTGGTCACTGCATGGCATTAATATGAGTAGAAATACAGTTACAGTATGTACAAAAAGCCCTGTATTAATAATGTTTTCACCTTCTGGAAAAACCCCAATAGTCCCCTGGCATATAAAAGGATGAACACATACAGATGGTATAATGGCATGATTTCCTTGACATTGTGAGTGAATGTAAAGACTTTATGCGTGATGATGTTGCTGACCAGACAGTTTGACCTGTAATAGCTTGTCCTTTAGTCTGACAGTTAGAAACATAGAATAAACAAAATACTGTATGGCACACTACACTTGATATGAACAATTAAGTTGACAATTTCCAAATGCGAGTAAAACCAGAAATACAACATCCAATCAATCTTATATTTTTTTCCCATCATTACCAACATATACTAAACAAGCATCACACTCTTCTCTGTTTTCAGCATCACAGGCCGAACACCCCAAAGGTTGTTTTGCAGTGAATAAAGGTCAAAAACAAAACTGCTTCCTGGGCGCTGATTGAAGATAAGAAGCGAGTTGACAGCTGTAACCCCAAGTCATGGTGAAGTCCTTTTTTGTGTCAAACACTGTTTTGATGTTATTCGATTGGAATGGTTGTTGCTCTTGTGTTGTTTCCCATTCAACAAGTGTCCTGCAGCAACTGAACCATCTCCATCTATTTGTCACTTGAACCTTTAATGAGGCTGAGGATCTGAAGTCAGTTTAGATGACCCACATGTTCTATACGTAGCTATAGTGTTTTACTATAAGTAATTCACCAATAAATCTCCTTTTTTGTTCTTATTTTACGTTTGAAATTGGGACCAGGAAAGATGTCATCAAGTTGCAGCAAGTCCTGAAAGGTAAAGATCCACAAGTCCATCAAACAGTGACAAACAAAATTAGTGCCACATATTTGTATCACAATATTGTTTTTTAAAAATACGCTCGTGTATGTGAGACATTTCTGTAAGTAAAAACTTACTCACACATTACAAATGTTGTAGCTCCACAGATTGACACAGGCCTATTCAGTAACTATAGTGGCAGTGTATTTCATTACTCCAAAAAGCAACAAATCAGATACTTCTGTTACTGAAACACTGCAAATAGTAAATCAAATGTCATTTATGCATGAATTTCACCACTTCAAACCAAGTGCTGCACATAATGCATTGCATAACTCATCCTAAAATAACTGATGAATATTTATTGGATCTGTTGCTACTGGAGCTTCTAAAGCCCTCTTCAGAATTCAATCTGCTGCTTCCGTTGCTTTAATAAAGCCGATTATGTTTATTTTAATGATCCAAAAACAAAGGATGACATTCGATCTCTCAACACTTAAGATTCTAGCATTATTATTCATTCATTCCAAGTGGGGGTCAATAGCATGGGCATTTGTTGAGTGTTGTTTGTCTGCTGCTTCTTGCTGATTAAAGTAAGCAGTAGTAAGTGTTAAACGTTACCTTTTTAATCTCCAGCATATGCAGACTTTATATCGCATTATTCCCCGCCTCTAGAAAAGGAACAAAATGGTGTGATATTATCTGCAGCAGTAGGTAGTACAGAAAAGTCAAAACTGCATTAAACAATACAGCATTTGCATCGTTACAACATGTTTACACTTTCTTACCAGCAGATGGCAGCATTAGCACACCTTATGAATGCCATGGCCCAGGCTGCTGGAGTAGACACGTGTAGGGCATTTCTGATAAATTATCTTTAACTCCTCAGTGTCCATGATACATTTATGCATTAGGATCTCTGCATATGGCTTCAGTCTGTGCAGCTGACGACAATGTGTCCTGCCAAATACTATGATTCACTTCCACCGACTGCCAGCGAGCTGTGTAAACCACCATTAGTAATTCATGTCCCGGCCTACAGAAGCAGCAGTCATCACTCCACCTGTAATATTGGTGCATTATCACATTTTCTTGTTTGACATCTATGCTATCTTTCTATCCCTGCACTTTGTTCACTCCAATTTCAAAACACTGATAACAATAAGCACAGACACTAAATGGGTAAATACTGTGTAATGTATGTAAATGAAGTGTAGCGAAAAGGAGGAATTATGCAAAGTCTGTCTTCAAGTAAAAATACCTTTTAATGTTGTTACAGTGATTGGGTAGAGGCAATAGCTGATGTCGTTTGATCTCCCCAATCAATAAGTCGATCTCCAAGGGAACCGGGTGTAATTTTGCATTGCTATTTTAAGTTTTCCGTTATTTATTGGTTGAATTAAACTAATGCTTATAGTGTACACAAGAGTTGATGTCATAAAGTTTTCTCCTTCAATCTGCACAACAATAAAAAGAATACAGAGATAGAATTTGTAATCATTGTCGTATATATTTTCCACCGCCACATTTATTGTTTAAATGCAATGATCCTGCCAGAAAGAGCAATCTTTGCACCTTGTACGGAGATGTGGACTTGTTGAGATAAGAACTGTCCCATCAATCTCCTTCTTGGGTTAGTGGTGCAATAGAATATATCAACATTTGAATGATGGTTGTTGTAACAATGAAAATACGCAGGAGCTGATTGTCGGGATTACACACATGTACTTACTGTCTCCCAGCAGCTCCTCAGACATCAGGCCGTCTTGGCGGTTCCCCAGCACGAAGGCCAGGAAGGACAGAATGAGTGCGTCCATGATGCCCATAATGGCCAGGATGTAGGCCCAGCGCATGGAGCAGGCGCCCAGGCTGTACTTGTCTGTCTGCTCCCCACACATGCGCTTCACCTCGTCACTGTCCCAGCCGTCCGGGTAGATCATGCAGCCCAGGATCAGACACGTACCTGCACAGAAATGAGAGTGGTCTTCAAGCGTGCGAAAGGATATTCTCCGTGTAACATACAACAAACAATAATGCAAAGTGTGATGGTCATATACTTAGACTTAGACATACTTTAATGATCCACAAGGGAAATTGCATCCACATAAAAATAACAATGAAAAGAACAACAAAGTAACAGCCTGAAAATAAGAATAATAATAAGATACTATTGTGAGAATAGAATAATCTGGATGTAAGTACTCAGGAATAAACATCTGTGAATATGTATACATTTACAGTCTAAAGTACACAAATAATAGGATACTACACATCTGTAAATACACAATTCTTGCTACATGTGCAAGGTAGATAGGGTGCCTTGCTTGCTCTTCATTATTCCCAAAATCATGTTTCGTTTAAAGGAAGACCCAAGACACGCTGGAGGGACTATGTCTCTCAGATGGCCTGGGACTGCTGCCCCCACGACCCGGCAACGGATGAAGCGGAAGAAAATGGATGGATGGATGGATGGTTAAAAGTATTGCTCAAGTTAATGTCAGACCAATGTGTGGGAAATTACAGAAGCGTTGTCTTTATATGATCAGGAATGGCACGTTGATTTGATTTATCTTTTTTTTCCAATTCAGGAAACAGAAATGTGTACAATAGATTACAATTTACCCAGCGCAAACTACCAACTGGAACGGTAGCAGTGCAATCATTCAGAAAAAAATCATCTCTACATCCTCATATGTAGCAGAAATCAGAGTTTGTCGGAAGTAATTTAACCGATCAAAACAGTAGGAAACAATACAGACTGACAAACAAGAGAGTGAGTGTTATTTTGCGTGACAGAACACATCAGCGGAATGGAAGAACCAAACGTCTTTATGAGCCAAAGAGGCTGTGGTTAAAGATTATCACAGAGAAAAACGGCTGACGGAGCAGAGAAGCAAAACCACTGAAGCGGCATTGAGAGCCACCAGAAAAGCTCTTCATCGTAAAGATCCCATTAAGACGGGCAAGGTTGTTCGTATAGCACAATTCAAACACAAGGCCTCACCCTGATCCGCAGCTTTAAGGAAACATTAACATAAACAATAAAAAAGAGAAACAATAAACTGCAAAAAACCTCAGTTAAAATGTATTCAAAAGTATGCAGATAAAATCGTAACAAAACTGTTTTCAACCTGGATGGGAACATTTTGCCTGAGTCGGAAATGCCTTTTTTGAAAGATGGTTAAAAGCAGCAGATGTTACTTGATGTGGCTGTTTAGCAATGTCAAAGTCCATAAACCTCTAGCTTTCTGACCTGATCTGAAGGGTTTTGGGTGAGAGACTGAGAGGGATTTTGTTTTTGACTCACTGACCTGTTGGATACAGTGACTGAGAACCAATCCACAACAAACAACCCAAATATTTTTTTCATTCGATATTTCACCAAAAGGACAAAACTGCAGATAAAATTGATTGCAATAAGTTTCCTCTACTATTAGCTTCCTTCCCTTTCTGAGTAGAGCCACTGCTTTGGACGCCTCCTGGACGCCGCTCTGGGGAGGTGCTCTGGGCATGTCCCATCGGGAGGAGGCCCCAGAGAAGACCCAGGGCACGATGAAGGGACTACAGTATGTCTCTCAGCTGGCCAAGGAACGCCTCAGTATTCCCCCAGATGAGCAGGAGGAAGTGGGCATGGATAGGGATATCTGAGCGTCTCGGCTCAATTCAGAATAAAATACTCTAAGTACAATCGTACTTGTTTAGCATTTTCAAAAGGCCTTTTAAATCAGTTTGACAGTGTTTACAGTTGTTGTGCTCCACTGCTCAGTGCCCTGGTGTAAACCAGCCGCTCCTCAGGCTCATGCTCTTGTATTTTTAACCACACGAGTCTCTGTGGCACATTTCCCGCTGAGCTGGATTGGAACAGAGATGGAAGTGATCAAAGAGACAGAGCTTGTTTTCTCTGTTCTCATATGAATTACTTTTTTAGATTTGTAGAATATAAGCAGGATGCAATAAAATGATCATCAAAATTATGTTCATAAGTAAACAAAATACCTATAAGAAATAAAATACCTTTAGGCTCTGCATTTGAAATTACATGTCAATACATCATCTGTACCCATCATCCATTTAGCTCCAGTGCAGAGTATATAAATAAGTATAATATAAGATTTCCTTTGTTTTGGATGCCTGTCCCTCCTAAAGACAAGCAGCCCCAGAGCCTGTCACCACCATATTTCATACTGAGGAACCGTGTGAGTTTTGCTCCTTAAATAAAGTTTTGCATAAGGCAAAGTTCTTCTGTTTTCTACCTACATCTCGTCCAAAGTGTATGACTAACATTTGGCCTGAGGTGAGCTGCTATGTCTGCAGCTGGTTCTGAGTCATCCTGGGGCAGATATGGTTGTATTCAAGATCAGCGTGTTAGTTTACATAAACATTCTCTTTCCATTTCAGAATAAAAGATTAAACAGTCAAGCATACAAATCTTTTTTATAACCTAGTGCTGCTTTGATCTTCTCCTCTTCACCTCTCTGGGGTGCTCCATTTAGGATTTTGATTAGAGGCAAACACACACACAAAAGATAGCTCTGTATTTATATTGAGAGTAGAGTACACTCAGGTGTTCATTTAATCATATAGGACAAAGTCATGAGGACATTTTCAAAGGCAATGTAAATGTTGTATGAAGTGATTTTTGATTTGCTTTGTTGTGGAAATTTTTTTGGGTGAACTTTGACTACATTTGCAAAAGTTAAAAAAATATAATGTATTTGTAAGTGTTTTTTGAACTGTAAGTGGGTTTTATGACTGATTAGCAGTAACACAAAGATCCTTCTCAACCTGGCAACATTTAAACAGTGCCTTCCATCTCTGCACTTAGCTGTCAGCTCGTGCCGCAACCCTCCTCCTTTTTGCGCATTCAAAATAAAGTTATGTCAAACATTTCCCTAAAATTCAACACCCGAGCTATAACGTACATATGAAGTCTTTGCGGCTGTTGCTGATTGAATTCACTCAGACATTCGGGACAAGAAGGAGGAACAGATCAATTACTGAGTCTCGCTCTCGGCCTACTCCCCCAGGACTCTTTAGGCAGCCACATTTGTCTGACTGTCGCAGCCACGCACACTTTTGTAATTCAGGGAAAACGCAGGGTTGACTGTTCTGTTAATATCCTCATCCATCACATGCATTTTCCCCACATATACTGAAACGAGAGTGTGTTCTACCTGGCAAATAATTAAATCAAGTAAAAAACGACAGATTCTATTTATTGTAACTCCACCTCGTTATGCGGTGGTTTATTTACAGGACACCAATGCTGCATGAGAAAGGCATTCTGTAAGATATGAAAATTTAGGGAGATTCAAATCTTTCATAATTTGAAACCATTGATAGGAAAGGACACTTTTTATGATGAAAGAAATTCGGAAGATAAACTATATTTTCATAGTGTTTGATTTCACTTCTAAATCAAATAGTATGCACTTAGTGGTCAAATGAAGTCTTTATAATTACAATCCAACTTTTGTTGTAGAGTCTGTTACAGCCAGTCACAAATGTTGCTTCTAAACACTCATTACTAATGCAATCCACCTGTCGGGGTTGATCTAAAACTGCACAAACTGTTACAATAATAAGTAGTCATGTCTCTGTTTTGATGTAAACAAATGTATGGTGCTAATTTTGGTTTGTGACCAGCTGCATTTCACCATCAAATCTGGCAACCCAAATGAGACCCATTCTGATTTAACATGTCCATTGCACTTTTAATTATGAAACACTCTACTGTGAACTTGTGAACAAATATGATTGGAACATATTGACCTGTTATCTGCGGACACATCTAAAGGATATTGACTGTGCATTTCTAAAATCATAGTCGGTGTTCACGCTCTGTTGAATAACTGACAGGGTTCAGGTGTGGCAAATGTATTGCATGGTACTCGTATGGTACGCCCTGTGGGACTGAGGTAGCAGGACTTACCATCAGAATGTAATCAGTTAATTGGGGCAGAATGGGCATATGCAGAGGGCAACAAGAGTGAGATGAAACCTGAACGTGTGGTGGAGTCCAAATGCACCTGCCTCTCTCCCTGCAGCACACATTACAAAACTAAAATACCATATTAATAATCCTATCTTTTTGAATGCGTTTCCTGGGAGCTGTCCGATCACTGTGGTGCTGAAATCTTTTCTTCCAACAGCTCTGACTATTATTTATCGGTCTCTTGAGAGGTGAAAGCCAATAGAGGTCACTCACATGCCGTCACTTTGTATTCTTATCTTTCACGCCATCTGCATCGCTACATGATTTGCATTCCACAATATTCCCTTGGTTCTCTTACAATAACTAGCTCATGTGAAATGAAAACAGACAGAACAAGAAAAAAATGAGATGAGATGTGGGTGTGGAGAGAACAGTGGGATGTCTGAGCAAAGCAATTCAAATTTGAGTGAGACATGTGAATCTGACGAGCACAAACTATTAATAGACCGAGTCATGATTATGGATGCGTCCGCTATCTTAATAATGTGTTTTACACTTTGAGTTTGTTTAAAACAGATGTTTAAACCAACTCAACTAACTATGTGTGATGCATTTACTTAGCCTAACGCTGCTTATATCGGGAGGGAGCTTCCACTTGGAGAGTCCCATAAAATTGATTGAAGATCAGATTTACAATCTAATCAACACGAGGTGCCAAGTGTGGGAACACAGGCCAAACACAAGTCGAAGACTTACGGTTATACTCCAGCCAGAAATACAGCTGACCTCAGTGGAAGGTTGTCCTCACTTTTATTTAAACTTAAATCGTCTCCACAGGGGCTAAAGTGGTTCAGCTTTGAAGTCAGTGTGAAATAGACTGTGAGTGTGTACTTACATAAGCTCAAACCCCGAGTGTGAGGATTTCAAAGATAAATGTGCCGAAAGAGCTTATTGTTGCTCATCTATATATAATTCTGCAAATTACACAGATGTGTGATGGATAGAAAAGCAATCAAAACCCATGTGAAAATGAAAATCAATTGCAAGAGAATTAATAGAAAAACCTCTATCCACCGACACGACACGTGTCTCAATACCGTGGACAATTCTATAAAAATAAAGTTAGATACAAAGACTTTTGGCTCCTTCTCACACGCTGCACCACATTTAAACAAAAATACACTATTGATGCATTTGTATTTCATTTATTGAACATCAATTGTTGTCCGATACAAGTCAAAATATTGTCGAAAAAAAAGAAATTGTGAACAAATTAAACATATTGATTGGATTAAAGGTCACAAAATCAAAGCTATAAAAGGAAGAGAAAGATCTAGTTTTATGTATTAATGTGTCTGTCTAAATATCTCCGGCTACCCTCAAGAAGAAGTCTCAAACAAGACTTATAGCTAATGCCTTCAGTAATTTAAGTCCTTCCCCTATTTGTCAATCTCTCAGTTCTGCCTTGTTGACGGGAGAATACAAACACGTACGCGTTCCGAGATCAGACGGTTTAAGGGAGATAGAGGATAACCCTTTCACAACGCACCTCCGTCCTGAATAGGTAAAATGTCTGCCTGTTTTACGTTGATCAAAAAAGTTTAATCTTGCGCTTTGTCCTCTCTGCTGCCTCAGATCTGGCGACAGTGCTCTTGAAGCCATAGACAACTTTGGCAGTTCCTCTGAATCTTTAACGGTTGTCCTTATTTTCTCTCCAAAACCGCCTCTTGCCTTTGAAGTCGGCCGCTGGGATTTCTTCACTCCATTTCAGTAACTTCTCAGATCTGATGGCACATGCACACACGCACACACGTACAAACACACACACTAGCGAACACACCCACACACAC